>JAUTBT010000244.1:0-29704 GCA_032361225.1 Lepetodrilus schrolli | reverse complement strand
CCGGGCCCCCGGGGCGGGAATTGAACCTGGAACCTTTGGCTCCGAAGTCCAACTGTTCTACCACTGCGCTACCACCCGCCCCAAGAACAAGTAGGATGAATGAAACGATAGTAGCTAATATTGTTTGAACAGGACAGTTTTGAGTTGTTGCTTGAAGGATGGTAGGGTGGGGGCAGGTCTAAAAGAGAAAGGTAGTGAGTTCCATCTGGATGAAGCTAAAGCAGGAATAGTAGTCGCTCCAAAGGATTTGAGTTTCCAGGATGGTATGGCCAATAGTGATTGTTTGGATGATCTTAGTGTCTGTATCAGTTGCTGTTCCTTTGTCAAGTTGGTGAGATAATGGGGGGCAGAGCTGTTAATACATTGGTAAGCGAGTGATACTATCTTAAATAAGACCCACGATGTTCTGGACAGACCAGAAGAGATCAGAACATTCATTATGTGTAAAAATAGGAGGACTGGGCTTTTATCAAATCATCAATACTTCATCAGGTGGTTTGGCCAGCTATCTTGATTGACCTCTGACATCATTTAACACATTTAGCTATGGGCAAATCAAATTTGAGTCTTCAATACCAGAAGAGTTGATCGATGACAGACTTGCTGGGACAGATGATTTACTATTCAGTGAAGTTGATTGTGTTACTTGTGAGTGCCGTTACTTATGAGTGAGGTTACTTGTGGTTGGTGTTACTTATGAGTGGTGTTACTTGAGAGTGGTGTCATTTATGAGTGGTGTTACTTGTGAGTTGTGAGTGGTGTTACTTGTTAGTGGTGTTACTTGTGCGTGGTGTTACTTATGAGTGATGTTACTTGTGATTGGTGTTACTTATGAGTGGTGTTACTTGTGAGTTGTGAGTGGTGTTACTTGTGAGTGGTGTTACTTATGAGTGGTGTTACTTGTGAGTGGTGTTACTTATGAGTGATGTTACTTGTGATTGGTGTTACTTATGAGTGGTGTTACTTGAGAGTGGTGTTACTTGTGAGTGAGGTTACTTGTGATTGGTGTTACTTATGAGTGGTGTTACTTGTGAGTGGTGTTACTTTTGAGTGGTGTTACTTTTGAGTGGTGTTAGTTGTGAGTGGTGTTACTTGTGAGTGGTGTTACACTTGTGAGTCATGTTACTAATGAGTGGTGTTACTTTTGAGTGGTGTTAGTTCTGAGTGATGTTACTTGTGAGTCATGTTACACTTGTGAGTCATGTTACTTGTTAGTGCTGTTACTTGTGAGTGAGATTACTTGCGAATGGTGTTCATGTTACTACTGAGTGGTGTTACTTATGTTGTGAGTCGTATGACTTGTGAATAGGGGTATTTGGAATTTTGCGTTAATTGTGAGTTGTTATTCCAAGTTGTGTTACTTCTTCCAAGTTGTGATGACACAGCTGAATTGTGTTATTTGAATTTTGTTACTTGAGTAACTTATGGGTAATGTAATTCTGAGTCACTTCTAAGTGCTGGTTGTTCTGTGTACTTGAGGGATATTACTTGATTTAAACCATATTTATAATAATTATAACATTTAACTAAAAATTGTGATGATGAATATTATATATTTATTGATCGGCTCTGTAAATTTCACTGAGCAACAAACGAATCACCCAACAAACACCACTGACCAACATTATTTGACCCATGGATCACATCAGCATCTCCAGATATAGAAACACCGCTAATCAGCCCGTATATATGAGCTCACGTACCTTGCCGTGAGTACGTACACTCGGCAACTCCAATAACCCGCTGCTCTGACAGCAATAATTAAGGAACGTATTGTTCTGTGTGGAGTCCGATCATGCCATGGTCAACTAGTGTGAACCTCGGGGACTCATCTACCTTCAATCAACAGTTTAGTTTAGTCTTGGTGTGACCAGGGTCTGTTATGGAGTATATTGCCAATTTTGTTCATTGCCAGGACAGAGTCGGTGTCCCAACATTACGGCCATAATTACTGAGGGAATGGGAATGAGAGTCATGTGGAATGATAGTCATGTGGAATGATAGTCATGTGGAATGAGAGTCATGGAATGAGAGTCGTTTGGAATGAGTCATGTGGAATGAGAGTCATGTGGAATGTTCTAGATTTATACCCAATATTCTCCGTCATAATATTCTTTATGGCATGGTTTTGCAAGACAGTTCATTTTATTAAGCACTATAGAGCTCTGGCATATATTTCACAAAGAGTTGTAGCACGAATGCAGGAATAAATCGAGGTTTACGCCTTTTCCTGTTATAGTAAAAGCAAGGTGTAAGCTATGGCCATTAGTGTAGGTCAACTTTTTCATGAAATACAGATGTGCATAATAAACATCCATTGGCATTCAGAACTAACTATAGCAACCCAATATATAAATATAACAATTGCCATACAACACACAGATCAATGTTTGCCATATAAACAGTGTGTATCCAATGAAAGGTGTCGTGTTCATCATGCTAATCGAGATAGGAAAGGGGGGAGTGGTGGTGGTTGGGTAGATCGCTACAATATATTATATTGATATATTATATTACATGTATATTATATTCTTCAATACCAGATGGTATAAGGTTGGTTGATAACATGGCCCGGGGCATGTCATCAATACATCGAGGGCTTATAGTATATTATAAAGATCATTTAAAAATATTTATTTCACAAAAATTGATTTGGGATTGACAAACAAGCAGAACTTATTTAAACATCGCTCCCATAACAAAGGATTGTTTACATAAATAAGATCCATTGGTATTCAAGATTCTAACCGTAACAAACCAATATTTATAAGAATTGATACACAACAGATCAATGTTTGCCATTCAACAATGAAGATGCTCATTTCAAGATGTACTCCAAAGTTAATCATCGATACATTGCACCGACCGACTGAAGCTGGATTAACTCTCTCCATGCTGAAGGCAACTAGACATGCTTTAAACAGCAGCCCTTGTATCTAATCCAGCAGGGAGAGGGTTAACTCTCCTTGATCGATGCAATTGTCCACCAACTGGAAGTCTGAACTCATCCCAAATAAGCTGTTGTATGAGAAGAGAAGTTTTATTTTGAATCCATTGGACTCCTAAACCATGGGGATTATCTGGATAAGTGTAGAAGAGCATGTTGAACTTTTAACACCTAAGGTATTGATACACTGTGAAGGATAAAGATGGCAATTGTATGGTCACATCCAAATGCACATCCACATCTACAATTAGATTCATCCACATTTATAACGAATGAAAATAGGTTTGTTTTCCTTTAATAGGTTTGGTGCCATTGTAAAGAGAAATTAAAACATGCTGAAATTTGGATTCATTTATACAAATTATGGTAGTGATAATTGAAGGATATGATCTACTGAGAAAGGAAGTATTTTATACATTTACTCTAAATAAAACATCAAGCTGTCCTCAAGAGCTTCATGAATAGAACATTATTGACAGTGAACACTGATGAATTGACAGACGTAATAATGTATGTTTTGGGCACACATGTACTTTCAAGTGTTCATTTGGTTCATTGTAATAAATGTACACATTATTATTATAATTATTATTATTAGTAGTAGTAGTAGTAGTATTGGTATTATTATTATCATTATTATTAGTAGTAGTAGTAGTACTAGTAGTACATGAAATAGTAGTAGTAGTTGTAGTAGTAGTAGTATATGAAATAGTAGTAGTAGCACATGAAATAGTAGTAGTAGTAGTAGTAGTAGTACTTGAAATAGTAGTATTATGTTATTGTTATTATTTTTTATTTATAATACAGGTAATTATTATTATTATTATTATTATTATTACTATATTATTATTATTATTATTAGTAGTAGTACATGTACAGTAGTACAATACTATTATAGTATTATTATTATATTATTTTTACTATTATTATTATTATTTGTAATTATTATTATTATTATTACTATTATTATTATTACAATAGTGAAAGTTATGCCCCATTACATGGAAATGTTAAATACTGCAGTACTTGTTTACTAGAAGGTAATCCAACATTAGAAAAAGACGAAAACCATTCTCCAAGAACCAAAACTTGCATTAAATCTGTACCAGACACGGCAAATGAGGATGTTGACAATCACACAAGACAGTACCAGTTTGTCGATACCCACCAGTCGTGCCATTATTCTCAAATGTTTGTTATTTATATCACAGCTGAATTACCTCCCTTGATAACATTGTGTCTCATCGTGGACTTGCATGTACTCGAGGAATCTGGCATCGATCTCCCATGTCCTCCAGAAATCTTGATCGTCAAAACCGTCCTCTCTATCATGCAAATCAACTCCTTGTTGAAATCCAAATCCGCAATCACAGAAATCGAAGAGAACAAGATGTCCCAGACTCACAAGATCTTCCAACAATTTCCATAAATAAATATGTGAATAAAAGCACTTTTGTAGTAGGCTAAGTACTCTGGACAAGAATTAAACTCTCATAACAATAGGTTTGCATATTAATGAGTTCTGGTATGTCTGACAGTCTCCCTTGTAGACAACGCCCGTTGATGAATCTTTCATGAGACACTTTATTAAGCTTGAAACTAACACTGGTCTGCACCTTCAGGATACAGGGCTTCATACAAAATAAAAATGTTTTCTTTACATGGTTAAATCTTTATGTGATTAAAATTAATGTATGAGGTATTGACATATAGTTTATTAAAAACATTGTTAAATTAATTTATATTCTTTCAAAGATCTGTAGTTTTCTTTACGTGGTTAAATCTTTATGCGATTAAAATTAATGTATGAGGTATTGACATGTAGTTTATTAAAAACACTGTTAAATTAGTGTATATTCTTTCAAAGATTTGTAGTTTTCTTTACGTGATTAAATCTTTATGTGATTAATATTAATGTATGAGGTTTTCGCATATAGTTTATTAAAGTAATCTATATTCTTTCAAAGATTTGTAGTCAGAACTTTATATGTTATCAGTGTCATGACAGTATTATGGCTAGATAGGAAGCTGGCATAGAAATTAATTATTAATAATGTAATTAATCAATTTTGGTTAGAACCATATGTTATTGAACTTTGGCATATTTCTACCTCTACCTCTCTAATGAAATTATGGCAATTACAATAACAATATGATAGGTAATTAACCGTCATGGGCTGAAATCTGACCAATAAAACCAAGAGCCAATCTTACTTTAACATTTATAATACCAAGAGCCAATCTTACTTTTAACATTTATAAAACCAAGAGCCAATCTTACTTTAACATTTATAAAACCAAGAGCCAATCTTACTTTAACATGTATATAACCAAGAGCCAATCTTACTTTAACATTTATATAACCAAGAGCCAATCTTACTTTAACATTTATATAACCAAGAGCCAATCTTACTTTAACATGTATATAACCAAGAGCCAATCTTACTTTAACATGTATATAACCAAGAGCCAATCTTACTTTAACATTTATATAACCAAGATCCAATCTTACTTTAACATTTCAGAAAGTCTTATATTGGCTGTAACGGTTGGTTTCAGAGCTACATATTACTATTGGCCATAAACAAGGTAAGGGTTAAAAGAGTTACAGATTACTATTGGCTGTAAAAGGTTAAACACAGTTACAAATTACTATTGGCTGTAAAGGGTTAAACACAGTCACAGATTGCTATTGGTTGTAAAGGGTTAAACACAGTTACAGATTACTATTGGCTGTAAAGGGTTAAACACAATTACAGTCACTATTGGTTGTAAAGGGTGGTTAACCTCATAGATACAGGCTGTGTTTGTTTTGAACTCGAGTGTCGAGTTGAGTGCAATATATTCAAATCAAACACCCAAGAACACAACACTTGAGTCGTGATCCCACGTGACCCCAACACAGTATTCTCCGAATTATTAGAGTTGTGACATCAGACAACAGTGCGGTATGTACTTGTAACTGCCTACAGTCTTTCTGATTGGTCAGTAATGCCGTCAACACTCGTGTTATGTTCTCAGTTGTTGTATTTAAAAAACTCGATTCTTGAGTTAAAAAAACAAATTCCTTTGTAGATTACTATTAGCTGTAAAGGGTTAACATAGTTACAGATTACTATTGGCTGGTGATATAAGATGCTTCTACAGGCTTCGGCCACTGGGGTTATCTGTTGGCTCAGTCAGTAGAATGTTGAATCAGTAGAACGTTGGACTCACAATCCAGCTACTCAGGTTCGAATCCCAGGATCGGCATGATCCTCTGTTACAGCTGCAAAGGGTTAACCTCAGTTACAGATTACTATTGGTTGGAAGTGCCTATACAGTTCTCTGAGTAAACTATTGGGCTACTTCCACAGCGATGCTTGTCTTTGATTGTACATTACCCTTCCACGGACTCTGACACTGTCATCCTGTGGAACTATGCAAACCAGATTTCAAATCAAGCTTGGCACTTTGACATTATAACAATCGCTGGTACCATCAGCATAGTTGCCTGATAAATCACCTTGTCGCAAGTGGAAAAGATACCATAGCACATAAACTGTAGAAATATGATTCATCAAAATTAGTCCCAATAGAGAGTGTACGAACACTGTGTGTTATATCAATGATAGCAGCTATTTACATAGATGCGGAAGTCTATGTGGATGCAGTATTTCATGTTGATATAACTGTTCACATGAATACAGCACTTGGCATTTGTATGCAGGACTTTACAACGGCACAGCACTTCTCATACATAACACATCATGTAGAAAAAAACACTTCACATTGGCACATTACTTCAAATAGAAAATATATGTACATCACATAGGTACATCAGATCAAATATACACAATATTCCACATAGACACAACATTTCACATAGGCAAAATACTTCACATAGGCACATTATTTCACATAAACAAAATACTTCACATAGGCACATCAGCACATAGATGCAATACTTCACAAAAATGTTTACAAAATGAAATAGGTGAAAATTAGACAAAAGTTATGCTACCCTTGTAATGAATATTATAGCAGCAATGATCTATGTCCAAAGCATTATGCCTCAAGATTTAACTCCTTCATTTCTGAACAGCACCAGAATATTAACCCTCCTTCTGCTCTAGGTTAATTCAATGAAATACCAAAATGCTTCATTAACATGTAGAATGGTGAAGGCAACTTTGCTTGCAACATCCCCAGCAGGTTGTGTATCAGCCCACAACAACATGCAATCTATAAGCACCTTTTCAAATACTTCTTTGATATTCTAAGCTTTCAACTCTATATTTTATTAACCATTGAAAAACTTACTTCATGAACTGCAAAAAGTGACATATTTGATTTATAGCAGATGACTTAACACCAAGAACAAATTAAATTAATTGCCCTGCCACAAAAGGCATAAACACTAAACCCCCAGTTTCAGTCTGAGTTTCGGAAAATAGTCTGCAATTGTTTTTTGTTTTTCGATCATCAAAAGAGTATGGCAGGATATTCCATGTTTGGTGATAATGAGTAGACAGAGAGAAACACAGCAAGTGTAAATAACAGGCTGACAATCCCGCTCAGACGATCACATGTATTTTTTAACCACATGGCGAGGCAAATCACTCCGATAATTGAGTTTCGTCGATCAACTTCGGAGCTTTGACTTGAGATGAATTGAAGGTATTTCTGAGAAATGCCAAGCTGTCAATGTCAATCGACCTTTACACATGTGACTCAGTTCACTACAACAAGGTCTAGCCTGTGTTTGTCCTCATTGATAGATATACAAGGCATTCTGAGGATACCAACTGAAGCAGAGAAACCCCACAGCATCAGTCTTGGATTTTTCTCAACTCAGTTAATTGTAAGTCTATAGTTAGGCATAACCTTCATTGAGACACCTACATGTACCGGTACTTGTTTGAATATCTTTGTAACTACTTCATGGAATGAAAGAAAAAGAAAAAATGTCATCAATTCATATGACCAAAATGTAGCTGGGTGTGATATAAGATACTCATACTGGTCTCAGCCAGTGGGGTTAGAGCAACTCAGGTTTGAATCCTAGGATTGGCACGGTACTTAGTTACAATGGAGCCCAATGTGTATTGAGTTTCTCCCGGTGGACTTTTCTCTGAATTGTTAGACTGAGAATTCCTAGCAACATCCAAAGATGGAAGAGGCGAAAAGGTTCACTTTGCATGTACTGAATCACTTCTTCACACACGGTCAATCAAAACCTCTGTGCCATCTTTCCAACCTCATCCCTCTACATAAAATAATATTCAGTCAAAATATTTGGTGATAGCAATATAGACAGACTCGTTATTACTGATGTAAAATTTCAGAATTTTTGCTTTTGGGTAGGAAATTCATGAAATTGGATTATTTTTTTTGTTAATTCAAGATGTTCTACAAAATAGGTGTCTCAACACAGGTCATGCCACTGAAAATAAATTATTAACAGAGAAACCCAAAGCATAAGTTTTCTGTAATTCTGGTTGTGATAGGACTTATTGCTGGTGTACCATAATGCCATGATTTATGCCATGATTTATGCCATGATTTATGCCATGCCATGATTTATGCCATGCCATGATTTATGCCATGACTGATTCAGGTCAGACAATTCTTATTGGTCAGATGAACTGGCAATGGGAACAGGAATTATTATTCTATCAATAATTTTTGTTTTTATCTGATCGTGGTGGTGGTGAATGTGTGTCGATGAATGAAATCGGTTCCCATTATGTGGCCAAATTGCTTATAAATCTGTCTGTATATCTCTCATAGCTGCATTGTATACTACAGTATATCTATAATCATTGATTTTGGTATGGACATTTTCCCTGTCTTATTGGACTAAAACATTTACATCTTCCAAACTATATGCCATGAATTTCACATTCTAAATATGAAAAACAAAATGGAGAAAAAAAACCATTGCAGATCAATAAGATCCAAACTTCAAAATGTGAAATTTTAGATGACTATTGATTAGCACAAATAATTTGATTAATAAGGCATTATATTTGAGTAGTTACACTGTTGAGATTTTCAATGAATTCCACTTCTGCTCAAGTCACATGACCCCAGTTGATCTTAACCCTTGCAGTGCTAGCCCCTAACCATTGCAATCACCTCAGGTTGGTGTCAGGTCTGACTCAGGCTACAATACATTTCACTACGAAGTGCTACATAACACTACAGTAGCCGTTCAGCCAAAACATGGTAGTACTATGTAGCACTACTTTTTACTTCGGCTTTTGAGCCCGTAGTGTTTTGTAGGAAATATTAAGAAAACCCAAAGCATGAAGGAAATGGACTGCACACATGAGAAAGCCGATTTCTCACTACTTTGTAGAAAAGTAGCATAGTGTAGTGTAGAGAAATGTATTGGTGCCTGAACACAGATCTGGTACCGCGGTACTTTTTCAGGACAATTAAGACACCATAGTGCAGGAGAATTAAGACTATAATTGGCAATGTGCATGTAGTCTGTGGGACATGCTGTGATCAATACTCCCTCTCTCTGTGTGTAGAAATCACAGCAAGTTGTAAATCTATTTTCAACACATCAGCTTCTAATCGTTTAAACTGTCAGTGACCTCTACAACCATTCGTTCCTTGCTGTAAATGTTCACAAACCGAAAGTGATTTCTGGCGCGTCTTCAAGCTGGTTGACATCAGTGATGGGTGTAGTTCTACATAATAAATATTGGATCTCTAGAATTGTTGCCATGACAGTCAAAGCTGTCATCTACATCATCATAATGAATCACATTAGATTCGCTAAATGTTTGAATATTTAATTCAATCGAATTGAAATCAGATCTCATGTTACTCCTTAAAATATTTTGACATCGTTTTGCTGCAACTAGCGGATGATCAAAAATATCTGAGCGTCAGTTTCGGATCTGATTATAATGAGATTGTATTTAATTAAAATATTTACAAATATCTCACTATATTTCCCAATACTACGATATTTCATCTCATAATGTCACAATATCTTATATCTTTTTACATCACAATCTTGCATTATTTCCGGTATATCTAGAAATAACTGACAATACATCTTTACAATATCTCACATCTCCTGCTTCACTATGCTTGAAATATTTGACATCTCACTTCATATCATAATAACTAGCAATATCTTACAATATCTCACAATATCTCATAACTTCTTGCAATCTCTCTTCCTCTAGAATTAACAACTTTAGTATCACATAGCATTTTTAAGAACCATGTAAAAACCCATTTATCATGCTTATTTATGTCTTCACTTTCAGCATACCACCAGTGTGGAGTCCAGTGCATTACAAGCAATCTTATTATTATTATTATTATTATTATTAATCTCTCATATCCCACTATATCTCATAATAACTAGCAATCTCACAATATCTCATACTATCTCACAATATCTCATATATCACAATCTCATAATATCTTACATTATCTCATATCATAATATCACTTATCTCACATTATCTCATATCTCACAATCTCATATCTTACATTATCTCATATCTCACAATATCTCTTATCTGAGATTATCTCATATCACAATATCTCACATTATCTCACAATATCTCACATCTCACAATATCTCACATTATCTCCATCCTGGTAGCACCACACTCCATGAAATTCCATCTCTCAATATGCCAGAAAATGGAGAAATAAAGAATGCCCAACAGAAGCCATACACATTATATGACATCCAATAATAGTGTTATTGTAGTTGCTGTAAACCTGTGGCACTGTCTGCAGAAACAATTGCTACGGTATTCAAACTGACTGAGATCATGCGTGGAGAGAAGGCCAGGCCATCAAATATCTGCCCCCGAGATTGCAAAACATTTTTGAGTACAATTTCATTGTCAACTCTCAAATGGTTAGGAAAATGCTAATAATAACGAGCAGTGAAGAGAAATTGAGAATATTGAAATGCCAACAATTCAGAAGGTAATTTATTAATATGTTCCTGTTTGTCTGTGACAGAAAACAAATGGCCATAGTTGGAGAATGATTAGAAAGTATTGTACATCAATATACACCTCATTAAAATAATTGGCTCTTACGATAGTAAAAATATCTGTTATTCAGAAAATAACAGATTACAAATGACAAATGATGTAGTCCATAACAAAAAATAAATGCTTTCTGAGTATGTTTTGTTCACAAATCCCCATATAAAAAGTGAGCTTGAGCATGAAATCATACTCAAAACATTTCGTAATCACACGGCCAGGTTCATCTGTTCATCCTTAAATGAACTTGCACAGCGCTCCAAGCAAGGTCTGATATAAACAATCATTGCCAAGCCATCAAATATCTGGAGTCATTAAATGAACTTACTACAGCACTCTAAGCTAGGGCTGTAAAATTGAGTTCCCTCCACATAACTCCAAGGTTACCCTAAAGTAGTGGCCAGGAGAAGTGGGTGAAATTGTGTTGTCTTTGAACAGTTTGTACCTTGTTGGGTTTAAACATGGCCTCCAAATGAATGGCAGCCCAGGGTGTACTTGTATGTGAGCCAGTCTCAAGAGGGGGTGGTGTGGAGGGGAGAGAGGGAGGCAGAGGAGGAAAGAGGCAATTTGCTGGTTGGAATGACACTTCTTACCCTTTTAGTTTTCACAAAAAAAAATTCTGTTCTGGATGTTGAATAATCTGGAGATTGTTGAGACGATGAAGTAGTGTGTATCTGTATCTTATAGTCAGTAAATAGTACCATTTATAACTTTGACTACCTTAGGTTAGCTATATGTGCTATTGTATATGTCATGTTATTTGAGGTTATCTATTTTATCTTTCAAATTAAAATATAAATTATAATGGAAAAACGTGATAATAATGATAATAATAATAATAATATTAAAATAATAACAATAATATTAATATTGACAATGTGTACATTTATATTGTGCTAAATCCTTTCTCAACAGTTGCTCATTACACAACTTTAATACTCAGTCAATGGATCAGTGCGCCCTCAGTTATCATTCTCAACTACCTGGAGAATGTGATCATGTGCAGAAATTCTGCAAAATGAAGCCAATGTATGTTACACACCACACCTCAGTAAATATCATGACATCATATGATGAGTATATTTAAAAGGACTATTTATATATGATGAATTTCATTCACACAGGCTACACATATCAAAGACACCTCTAAGTACTATCAAATACATGTACAATAGAAGTTAGCCCCATTGTACTTTCAGGTTCTGCAATTATTGTGCAATTCATGGAATGTATATAAATAGACACATATACAATCTGTTACACTCAGACATTTACGAAATCTACTTTCAAGTGTGATAAATAATTATCAAACTTAACAGACTATTTTAATATTAATTATCTCAACAATAGAATTAATTATTTCAACAATAGAATTAATTATCTTAACAATACATTAATGGAAATAATTAATCTACTGATCTCCTTCCAACCATTACAATGTATTGTCTGGGTTTGAGCTGCAGTCAGCTGATTATGCAGTCAGTGTAGTGGCAACCGAACTGCCAATCGGACCCAATTCATTGGGATTGATTCTCAAATGAAGGGCAATACTGCATTCTCCAAATTATTGCCCGTGCACAGAATACGAAAAATTGCATTAAACCTTATTCATTCAGGAAAGTGAGAGAACTTTCATTATGCTGGGTTGAACAATAATCACACAGAGCAGAAATCCTGGCTTAAACAGGACTCCGTTTTAAAATAAATGATAAATAGTTCATGTTCCAGATAATATCTAGTTAAGTTACTGTCTTCTGAAACTTTGGTAAATTTATTTTACTGTTTTCTATTTTGTGTTAGAGCTATGTGTTATTTCATGAATTGTTCTTCTATGTTTCCACTTAGTCACTGAACACATATGTACTAGGAAGGAACTTGCAATACCTGTAGCACCTCATGTGACTGTATCTGTAACTTGCCAGTGCTGGTTGGAACTGATGAGCTAAGGATGATTAAAAAATTATAAGAATCTCTGAATAGGTGTAAGGAGAACAACCTTTTTAATTTCCAGTGTTATTAAAATAACAAAATATTAATAACAAAGAAAAAGGAATTATTTTATTATTTATATTATTATTATTATTATTAATATTATTATTAATAAATCAACACTATATATATTTCAGATAATAATTATCTAATATGTTTTGTGATTGTGTTCATATTTGAAGCACACACACACACACACACACACACACACACACACACACACACACACACATGCAGCTGTGACACTATCCTGACATATATTCAATTACATACCAGTATACACAATATTTACAAGTCAACAGACTAGTTGATTATGTAATTATACATTCCAACATCAATATATGGAATTTTCATTGTCACTTACAAATTATGTGAATAAATCTTAATATAATTGAAAAAGAATTAATTCATTACTTACTGGATGTGCCTGATGTAGAATGCAATGAATATGAAGACAGTTTTCATGATATTGCCAGAATTCCGTTAGAGGATCGAATTCATCAGTTAACCCTAACCCTGCTAGAAATGACTGGAAATGCCCTAATGCAAAGTGACTATGATTAATCCAGTGAAACAGCATCATATTATTATGGTATATTTTTTTTCACTCATATTTTTCCATAGTTTTAGTAACATTATGTACACACACAAAAAAATAAAAATAAAATGTTGTCATATTGCATGCAAATATGATCTTGGCACTTTAAAGGGTTAAGTCTCTGAGGAATGGACTGACCAGCCATTAAAATCGACTGTGTCCCCAGAGTGTCCAAGATATATATGAACCCATGTCATGTGATGATGGTATTCATGCAAGGAAATAAGGATCGCTCCCTGGAGAAACCCCAGCCCCTTGTGATGCCGAAATAATTTTATTCAGTCTTGCTTGAAAATAATTGAAGAGATCCTGTGAGTTATTGACCATGGCAATGAAACCAGACAATATCGTCTGGCTGCTATTTTTAAAGTGTGATGTACTTGAAAGAGTTATTTTCATCAGAATATTTGATGTTTCCAAACATGAGAAATCATTTAGGAATCAATGGCCATACACTCGTACTTCACACATGCAGGGACCTCCTGTATAAAATGGCAGAGTCCTATGTACTAAATGGTGTAACTCTTATGCAGTTACCTTAGAGTTACACGATTTCATACAGGAGGGCCTAAACTGTCGACTAGAGGAGTGTAGTAACTATTAGACCTGTGCCTGCAGATCATTTTGTCTAACGAAGGCAACCGGAGATGCCCTTAAAGGCTGTACATGTGCCTAACCAGCAGGGAGAGGGTTAATTCCCATGGTCCACCTTAGTAACATGTGGGTTTGCACTGCATTTCACCACTGGCTTCACCTGTGAACTGCTAGCGACTGATAAAACCTACCTCAAGCTGATCTTAAATGCTCTAAAACTGCTCAATAAGAATTTAGAATTCTTAGATTTAAATATTGGTAACTGTATCATCATGCCAGACACCAAAGCACAACATGTGTGTGTGTGTGTGTGTGTGTGTGTGTGTGTGGTGTGTGTGTGTGTGTATGTGTGTGTGTGTGTGTTTATGTGTGTGTGTGGGTGTGTGTGTGTGTGTGCATGTGTGTGTGTGTGTGTGTGTGTTAGGACCATCCAATCCAACCAGAGTTGCTGGATTGTGAGTTGAACACTCAATGGTAACCCTGCTGGATGAGACCAGCATCTTACATCACAGACAGCTACACTAACATAACTACCATCACCTCTATAATGTACATCTGATTACTCATGCCTACATGACTAAATGCAAATGAAAATAATACATAAAACAGTATACAAACTGGGTTATAATCACAAACATATACACAGGAATTCATTTCCTCACAGAACAAATCATGTAGATCAACTGGCATTAGTATAATGACCATTAGCTACTATCCGACTATAGCCTACAAATTAGTAACAGTATGTACATTGAAGCCAATCCTACTTGATCCATCCATTCATTCATCACTGGAGTCTGTGGTGTCCAAATCAAATTGTAGTAATGGCACTGATATTATCCTCTAAGTATTGGAGTCTTGTTCCCACCACAATCACGCATAGTGTCCGAACGAATTCCCTGGATGATATTGGCCATCATGGCCAATGAGGGAACCTCCGAGCAGCTCATCTGTTTGTCATTGAGCCAGACCCAGCAGTCAGCCCTCAACACGTGAAATGTTCCACTGTACATCCAATCTGATAGTTTATTGCATGGGAACCTGACTGTATGATGAATTTGAAGTCTATTGCATGGGGAACTATGCATCTAATCTATACATCTAATCCACCTTATCCTGATAATATTATGTTAGTACTAGTAGATGATGCATTGTCTTTTGAAGATAGATTGTGTTAAGTACATTGGACATTGTCATTCAGGGACAATTTCAGGCTTGAATTCCCATCAATACAAACTAACCGATGCAATATACCACTGTATTCATTTTGAATTGAAAATGAAATTTACAGTTGTACATATAATTTGCTTTGTATTTGTATACAATATAAATTGCTATTTGCCTACTGCCCACTTACCTAAGATGACACATACTAATATTAGTTACACATAAACTTGTACATGGGCAATTGGCAATAATTAAATTACTGGGAACCTATTCTCTAAACATTCTTAAGCTCTTCTTAGCCTAAGAATGTCCGTAACATTTTCATAGCCCTACAATATGAAACTTCAATATTATCATATGATCGGAGAACATTTCAAGAATAGGTTCCCTGGATTACATTGAATATATGGTCCATTTGACATCAGAGCACTAAAAGTCACAAATACCATTATGGCAATCTGATTTTGGAACTCATGTAGTCTAATTCCTATTGCCATTGATCCTGGAATAGGTTTTCACTGGTTTGGTCATAGGCTGTGTTCCTTTGGGATTCTCGACAAGGATTCCCACAACAAAGCAATACAGCTTTGGATTGCTTTGGATCATCTGTAAGTATACCTCCCACAACTGACCTCATCACAACTGACCTCGTCACACTGCAGACTTCCCACAACTGACCTCATCACACTGCAGACTTCCCACAACTGACCTTGTCACACCTGTAGACTTCCCATGACCTTACAGATGAATTTGCATTTGCCAGATATGTCACCATTGAACAAGTTAAAAGCATTACAATCAATAATAGATTGCTTTGGACAGTGTCAGATTGAGAATCCTTGCAGTTCTTCTGTTGGTTGCACTATACTTACAATGCATTAGTAAAACGAAAGAAAACAGATATTAACACTGTTTCTTGCAGTGGTCTTAGAGTGAGTTTTGTTAAGTTTCTCAGTATTAACTGTCTGTGTCTTGTTACAACAATGCATTAGTAGAAGAAAAGAAAACAGCTGTTAATGTTGTTTCTGAAGGGTGCTCAGATGGGATTCTATGTCAGGGTTGATGTTCTCTTGTGACCGTTTTGGCATGATTTTTATTCAGTTTCTCAGCACTGTCTTGTTACAGTATGATTGGTTATGCAGCCAGCTACAGTTAGTTAAATTTGAATTTAGGTATGCTTTCAAGAATCTTTCACATGTAATATGGCTGTAATATCTTGTATGCACTTGCCCTGTTTGAACTAGTTTTTCATTATTGTTTTTTAATTTTGGTTTGGCGCCACTTTCAAGATTCTTTCTCTGATATCATGGCTTGTCAGTTTATGGCAGGAGGAAACATCATACTGCTCAATGTTGCAGTAAACCTGCAAGCACTGCCTGGTACTGACAGACCAAACATGATAATTGCATTGCCACGGTACAGACAAAACATACTATCATGATCGCATCAGGAAGGTAACGTTCACGAACATTGGTGCCAGGCACCGTGGTATGGGATTTGAACCTGGGACCTTTGGTTTTGAAGTCCAACAATCTACCATTGTGCTATTGTGCTACTACCTGCCACCACCACCAGCCCCACCCCACCCCCATATTTACTGCCAATATGTCAAACATCACTATCATAACATAATTTCATGGCAATTTTGAATTACTGCAATAGATATTGTACAAACCGTTGCAAATCTGCTAAATTTCCTTCAATTATTCAATACACTTGGCATCTGTTTCTTTTCTCGTCTGAATTTAATAAACTGTTACAACAGCTTATACAATAGTTCCTGACCCATCCTGGTAGCAGTTCCCTTGAGCGATGCAAACTGTTATTGAAAGTGATTTTTGATAATGCCAGAAGCATAGTCAACCTTTAAATTAGACATGGATATTGCTTAAAGGTATAATTAAAAGTGCTGGATATCACCCTGTCATAATTATGGATACTAATAATATGTGTAACTTTGTAAAGTGTCATTATTTAGTGAAACTAATTGCTCTGAGGTGCAGACATGAGCTGTAATAAAACTGGCTTGCAATAGATAGAAACCTATCTGCATGTACTATGCACTATTTCTGAAGAAATTTGCCAACATGGCTTATGCAATAACTATATCTTCTGTTTGTATCAATAATAATAATAATAATAACAACAATAATAATAGTAATAATAATAACAACAATAATAATAGTAATAATGAATGAATGAATGAATAAATAACTAAATAAATATATAAATGAATGAATGAATGAACGAACGAATGAATGAACGAACGAACGAACGAAAAACGAATTTCGAACGAACGAACAAACAAACAAACAAACAAACAAACAAACAAACAAATAAATAAATAAATAAGTCAAATTTGAAAGCTTTCTTATTACCCCAGTCAATGTATCAACATGCTGGAGATTCACATTTGTCGTGGTATTTAACTTTAATGTGCTGAGAGCCGGCACTGTCTAGCTATGATCCAGACAAATGGTTAGGAAAATGTCAACAATAATGAGTGGTAAAGAAGTGGTAAATTGCGAAACATTTTTGAGTACAATATCATTGTCAACTCTCAAATGGTTAAGAAAATGCCAGCAATAATGAGCAGTGAACAGAAATGGAGAATATTGAAATGCCAACAATTAATAAGGTAATTTATCAATATGTTCCTGTTTGTCTGTGACAGAAAACAAATGGCCATAGAGAATCATTAGAAAGTATTGTACATCAATATACACATCATTAAAATAATTGGCCCTTACAATAGTAAAAAAATAATCTATTATTCAGAAAATAACATATTACAAATGACAAATGATGTAGTCCATAACAAATAATAAATGCTTTCTGAGTATTTTGCGAATGGATAGAAATGAATTTCATAGACATAAATACATATGTATGGAGACATTAAATTGTTTCTGCTTTGCTGTAGTTCTGTGATACGATATGGTCTATGACTGATGTAATAATGTTACTTTTAGCAGACATTAGTATACATGGTATGGGCTCTTAATCATGATAGTATGGCCCAAATCATGAATTCAGGCATCATTCATATCTAGAATGGACTATCCAATGAGTTCAAAGCTATCATCAGTTCATAGCAATGGTCTATGGTTTATGTAATAATGCAATTATTTGGACACTAATATACATGGTTAGGGCTCTTAATAATGATAGTATGGCCCAAATTATGAATTAGGATGGACTGTATCCAATCAGTTTCATACTACAGAATCAAAGAGCAAAACATGACAGGTATTTCCAATTAAGAGAGAAACAATAAACAATTGTTGTTAAATTCTGAAATCAAACACAATCATTGATTGAGCTCATCACTGCTTAAACAGATACATCAGTTTTAACATTGAATCTCGTACAGCTATATGACATTCCTCATCAAATTTGACAGTTTTCCATAGGATTTACTGACTGAGTTCTGATTGGAACTCCACAATGCAAACGAGTGAAATTAATACCATCAGATGATGGCCATAAAAACACACACTGTTCTGTATACTGCCTCCACTAATATTTTGTCTATTGATTTTCGTCCACTTTAGGCAAAGAGCTAATTTCTGGGAGATGCCACGATACGTTTCTCAAAGTTCCATTTCCTAAGCCAAATACAACAGATGAACCTGGCCCTGTGATTACAAAATGTCTTTGAGTACGATTTCTTACTCGACTCAAAGTTTTGTTCACAAATTCCCATATTTTTTTTTAGTTTGAGCATGAAATCATACTCAACAAATTGCGTAATATGGAGGCCTGGTTTTTCATCAAATAATCATAGCTTGCAGTAGTAAAAGTTCAAGGTACCCTTTCACAAAGATTTCATGTCCATTAAGAAACTATAGCGCTTGTATCTATAATTCTTTGCTAATCACTATGAAAATGCTCTTCTAAATATTAATCCTTGTATGAAATCTGCTTTTGCTGTATGTCTTAATAATAATAATAATAATATGAATATGAATATGAATATGAATATGAATATTTATATTGCACCAAATCCAGGCACTGAAGCATGCTCATAGCACTACATTATTACCCTGGTCAATGTACACTCATTTCACCTTCTCAACTTCCTGGGGAGTATACAACTCAAGTTAGAAGGTTTATATTCACAATTCCATGTCAACTCATTCACAGTTGAGTGGACTGGAGCAGTAAGGATCTAAGCACTTTGCACGAGAGCGCTACACAATAGCATGAGCTATGCTCAAACATAGGACCTCTCTGGGGAAATATTCCATAGAATTAGGATGTTATGCATGACAGTGTATCAGATAGAAAGAGCGTGAAATATCTCCAGCTAAGATCTCTTTGGAAAAAGTCTCTCAAACATCGGTAATTGTCATCGGTCTGTCTGTGATGGAATTGAGAATGCTCTCTAAAAATAGTCCTCTCTGTGTTCCACAGAAACTGTGAATAATGGATCATTATGTCAATATGTGAGGTACCGTTAGGCCAATATGTACTGGATGATATTAAAGACATACCATATAATCACGGTTTGCTGACATATTTCATGGTCAAGTATATTAATAATAGTTACCTGAGAGTATGTCCATTTGATTTGTCTACATATGTATATTGGGCAACAAGCTATATTTTCCACATGTCCCAATGGTTATCAATCTTTCAATTCATTTTGTTAATATATATATATATATAATATATTAATACCCAAATATTAAATAATATGAAAATATTGAAAACCAATGGGACCTACGGCAAATGCATTTTGAAAAGACAATGCATATGTAGCCAGGTGTGATATAAGATGTTCTTTATTGCATTCAGAAATACATGTATATACCGGTACATGTATGGAGAAGAGAAAAAAAAGAAAAAGAAAAAAAAAGCAAGTTTGACAGTACATGTACAAGTAATAGTTATTCATCAGGCAAAAACACAAACCCTGAGCAAAGCAAATACCAGTGTGCTATTTCAGACATTGCTGAGGATAAAAGTAATGGCATTCCTTGACTGGCCATATTTTAGTTTTATAGTCTGCTAAGACAGTTCCGCTGGGATTCCGCCATTGAACTGAGCAATATAAGGATGGAAAATTAGCAGAATGATCTAGAACCTTGACAGGGAGGGACGTTTTACAAGTGATTTCTCTGCTGGCTTTCACACTTCCCACAGTGGTGTCTGGTTACAAGGTTTTAACAGCTCCAGATGGTGCATTAGATATTTCTACATTACATGCAAGAAGTCTATGAGTTTCCTGAACATTTTTGGAGAACAAAGAACATATACAAGTACCTGTGTAAGTCTATAAAATAAAATAAATATTATAAAATAATAAAACATAAAAAGTATCTTTCATAAACATTCTTAAAAAAAGAAAGAAGAAAAAACAAATATGACATGATGGAGTGTCTCAAAAGAGTTATCCAACATTTTTAGTCTATAAAATAAAAAAAATAATAAAAATAATAATAAAACTAAAATGCATTTTAATTAAACATTTTAAAATTATTTTTGTTTAAAAACATGATATGATATTTAGTGTCTGAAAAGAGTCACTGAACATCTTTATTATAAGAGCTAGAAAAATAATGAGCAGAAACAATGTGCATGGGTACAAATCTATTCTGAGAACATTATGTTCACTTCTCAAGAACACCATATCATCAAGCCTGATTTTAAAAAATTCATTCCTTAAATGAGAAAACATGTAGGAGCTAAAAATCTATTCTGAGAACATTATGTTCACTTCTCAAGAACACCATATCATCAAGCCTGATTTAAAAAAATTCATTCCTTAAATGAGAAAACATATAGGAGCTAAAAATCTATTCTGAGAACATTATGTTCACTTCTCAAGAACACCATATCATCAAGCCTGATTGTTTGAAATTCATTCCTTAAATGAGAAAACATATAGGTGCAATCAGTTTGCAACCATATCCTCTCTTGTGGCTACTTGCTAGAATCCTCAACATCTACATGTATCTATTACAGTACTCATGTTGCCAATTTTAACACATAGATAATTACAAAATATGTCAAATTTCAGAGACTATTGGAGAATATTTGTCAGCATGACTGGAATTGAGAACTTTCTAAATTCTTTCATGTTAACAGATGAAAGGGACTGCAAAGTCTGAAGTAATTTCTTCCAGATCTAAGTGTTCACATAATGTCATTGTGGAATGTGTTCAGATTCCTTTGTTCTGCCATGTGACACCCCACTGTAGAGGAGGTATCAGCTGAGCTAGCTGATAAGGGGGCCGTCTCATAACCATTAAACATATTTATCGTTGTCTCTAAATATTGATCAAACAGGACTGAACATGCAATAAAAAATGGGCAGGAAGTTTTTAAATGATGATAGAACTATGAAGTGACGACATCTTGCTGCATTATTTTATTTAATATCCACAATAAAATGTTATTATCAAGAGGTATGGCTGTATATATGTAAATATGTTTGTGTGTGTGTGTGTGTATCCTTCTGTGTTGTCGCACTACAGGAGAATAATAAAGTACAGTTCCAGTCCCAAAATACTTTTGTGATTTGAATTATTCTTGAGAACCAAAACATTATTTTGCTCATATCATGGCTTGTCAGTTTATGGCAGAAAGAGATATGCAACCCCCATAGCGCTGAATATTGCAAAAACCCTGTAAGCACTGGCTGCTATTTAAGAACTAAGGATGATAACTGCTCTGCAATAATACAAACAGCGCATCCTATTATCCTGGTCCCTGGAGCAGGCTCAAACTGAAGAGCATTGGCGCCAATGTCCAAGGATCTACAACCAAGCTACAACCTGGCCTGCATGCATATAAATCTAAATCTATCTGAAATACAATGCACTCATAGTAAGTAGTGGCCCATGTCACAAGTATGTGTTCAAATGTCATGAAAACTATGAATGCATGTACTTTTTGGAAGCTGAAAACTCATCTCTTCAAGCATGCACAGTATTTTCAATTGAATGGAACTAAATATAAATCCATATGAAATACAATACACAGAGTGAAAACCTGAAAGTTATGATCATCATAAGGACATATTTTGAAATCTGTATACATTTTTATATTATATGTGTGGAATGAAAGAACTTTCCAACTACCAATTGCTCTGCAAAGCCAATTATCACACAGCTTTCTTGTTGAATTTAAATCATGTGATCATAGTACAGTGATGGATGACAGTAGTACTAATGTTGACATTTACATAGAATGTCAGGCAAAATAGCAATATTTCAATACACCAAATAACACTCACCAATAACAATCACCAAAAACAATCACCAATAACAATCACCAAAACCAAGGAACTAATACTTTTGTTGTCAGCTAAGATAAATACACACCTTCTTGAAAATATTGATGTCTGACCAGAATCCCATGGCAGTTATAATTAAATAAATTCTGGTATCGACATTCATTCTGCATGTCAATTGGAATAGAATTCAGCAGAATATTGACCGATTGGTTTGAACTGTTCCCTGTTATAATTATACAAGTATAATTCTAATAATCTCTTGGAGAATGACTCATCAAATTCAATGGTGGCACTTGTCAGCATTCATGAATCGGCAACAGGAAAAATTAAACATGCCTTACATTAGCAGATCCTTGCGACATTTTACATTAAAACAAGATAGCAAGTGTCCCTTTAATACATGAGGTACTGCTAATATTGTAACATTATAATATTGAAAGTGACATTACGTTAAATATACATTTATAATTAAGTTGTAAAAGAAAACTGAAATAATGACATATGTAGAATTGCAGAATTCATTCAGGTTTGAATATTAGTAATATATATTTTTGAGAAACATATAAGCATACATTCAACATGTTTGTTTCATTGTTTACTGCCAGTATTCATCTTGTTTTATAGATGTCAGTGGTGTTTAGTCAGTGGTACTTTAACCTTCTTACTGCTAGATTAACCCTATCCCAGCTGGATTAGGCACAGGTACTGCTCTTTAGGACATCTCTGGTTGCCTACAGCATGGATAGAGTTAACCCAAAGTACTCCAATCTAGAGCAACTCTGATTGTCTTCAGGTCAGAGAAGGTTAATCAAGCATTATATAAAATTTAAAAAAAACTTGCCAGAGAGTTCTAGGAACAATAAAGTGCAGCAGAAGGGGTTATCCAGAACCCAGTCTGAACAGGAAGTGAAACCCAGTCTGAACAGGAAGTAGAACCCAGTCTAAACAGGAAGTGGAACCCCGTCATTCTGGTGGTAAATGCTAAAAGTTAATCAGTTATTGGTTCCTGGTTCAGCCAAGATGTTAGTTTAGGCTACAGATGTTTACATGGTAAATGTCTGTTGTCGGAAATGGGGACGTAATTTGGATATAGATACGAGTCTGAGTTTACACAAGAAAGAGGACAATAACAGTTTAAAAATTTATCTACAATTAGCAAATGTAGGGAAATACTGTCGGTACCAGCCGCTGCTAGCAGGTTTACTGCAACATTCAGTGCCTCACATGTTTTGGGTTTTTTCTTGTCCTAAACTGACAAGCGGTGATATGAATGAAATAATCTTGAAAGCGGCCCTAAACCCACATTTTTCAACTAAGAGAAAAGACTGTCTGATTAATATATTTTGATATAATGTAATAACTGAAACAAATAACAATCACAATGAGTTTGATGAAATCAAGCAAGAATTTGGAGGCAAATGACAAATTTCATTTTTCATGGAAATTATTTGTTAAATTCATATCTTTTCAAGATGTTAACATAGCATGTGGAATACAATAAAATGAATACCAAATTTGTCCTGGTTTACATTGATCATGACTGAACCACTATCTGATGGTTTGGTATTTGATGGTGACAGATACTAGCTACTATATATCACCTTAGTTCAATTGATGTCTATAGTCAAACTCACAAAATATCCCTGATATTGCAAATCTTGGAGGCATTTAAAATGTTTCTACAGCCATGGCACATTGCTGTTCACAATCCTCATAAATATAATTCATATGTCATTCTGATATCTCAGCCTGTCAGATAGTGTACCTCCTGACCTGAGGAATCCACAGATGTCGTCTTGCATGTGAATAATTTCTATCAGATGAAATGATGGCTGTTGATCATGCTATGAAGCCTCTTGGAAGGGGGGGGGGGGGGCATGGCCTTCAACAACCACACTGTGTGTGTATCCTGTAGATTAAGCAGATGCATCAGAGGATAAAATCAGAGAATGAAATTGGAACATGCGATCAAAGTTGGTGAACTTCATGCTATGCCAATTGTAACTACTGGAGTGGAGCCATGTAGTACATGTTGGGTGCCATTGAAACCAAGGATTGTGATGATCTTGGGATTTAGACATGAGTTGCTGGATTGTCAGTCTAACGCCGACTGAGTAAGCCAAAGGGGAAACTCCTCTGGCTAAGACCAGTAGAAGCATCTTATATTACATGGCTACAGTTCTCACGCATGCACACACCCACATACACACACACACACACACACACACACACAAATACACACACAAACACAAACACACACACACAAACACACAAACACACACACAAACACATAGAGAAACACACACACAAACACACACAAACACACAAACATACAAACACACACACAAACATACACACAAACATACACACACAAACATACAAACACACACACACACACACAAACACACACGCACAAACACACACACACAAATATACAAACTCACACACAAACACACACACACAAACACACACACTCACACACACACACAAACACACACACACACAAACACATTTTACCACAGAAAAATAATAATCTATTATCCCTGCAGTAACAGTACAACTTGTAGGTCTTGAAATCATTGAAAGAGTCAAATGAAAATTCCTCTAAAATATTGTGCAGGTCAAAAAAGCTGCTAATATTCAGAGAACATGTGCAAATGATTGAGGTATTATATAGTTTATTTGCAAAATCATGTTTATACACCTAATTCTAAGAAAGCACTCCACTTTGTTGTAGTCTTACGCAGAATTCATGATATTTATAAATAGTTATATTCTGAAAAGCAACATGGAATTACACTATAAAATCAAAATGTGAGTACTTTTTTTGTTCTTATCTTATTTTATTGAAAATAGACGATAAATATATATATAGATTATTAACCGAGTGTCTTTAGATATTGTCTATATCCTGCATTTAGGGATAATCTTTGTATTAGACGAGGTTAATAATCTCTTTATCATTTAACGTCAAGCTTAAATACTTCTTTATAAGAAGAAAACATCAATGTGTGAATCAACATTTTAAAGTTATGTGTAGGAATACATTCAGGTCAGTAAATTGTAAACCGCTCACATAAATACACCAAAGGAAAAGAAACAACTTTAAGAATAATTGTTATTACAAATTGTAAACATGTATTAAATGCTGTTGATTAGCACATCTAGTTTCCAATTGTAATTGTCATCTTGTTTACTATTTACATATAGTAGCATCTATAAATTGTAGTATGACGTAAGACGTCAGACGTCACACACAGTCAGAGCTCCCTAATTTGTATAGTTATTAGGCAGGCAAAGTAGCATGATACACGAAATATCTGTATTCTTGCTTGTTCTCATAAACTTACTCGAATTGCATTCTTATTACTGGTTATTTCAAGATAATTTAGTAAAACATTAATAAATACTATGTTATTGTACATGTTTGCACATGATATATGGCAAAATTAGGAATATTTTTGAAAATAAAATGGCAAAAACAGTGTAACTAATGTCCATATTCAACTTTCCATTAGATGACAAATTTCAATATTTGTACATGAAATCAATATTTTTATGGAAAATTTTAAATGAAATTTATAAAAATCCTCAAATCTCAGTCCTTGTAGTGCCTGCGATAAAAATTATGGAGGAATTACATTAGTTTTGATACAATTCCATGACACACGTCTCAAGAGATTTTTTAAATTTAAATATATTTTATTCATTAGAAATGGATCGGGAAAAATGTTGCCCAAATTACTAAATCTGCTCCAGAAACAAAGACAACAGGACAGTAAGATATAACTACATACAACAATATCAATGAAATATATACAAGAATATAGACAGTAATATTTCAGGACATGAATACATTTGTATGAGTCATTAACAGGTATGGAATTTTAAAAACGATTGGATTTTCTTATAAAAGTAAGAACTGCATGGAATATAGATAGCTATGTTAACGTTATAAGACAACTCTGAATTTCTGCACAAGAATAAATGTAGGCCTACAGTTGTTTTAACTTGAATAATATCATTAATTGTTTTCAAAAGTGATGTACATTTTCACAAGGAATTCCACACATCCAAGACAAATCATGAATTATACCAAATTTATATCCCCATTACCATGATTACTAAATTAACTACATTTTACAAGAGTAAAATAATAATCTATTATCCCTACAGTAATGGTAACGGTACAACTTGTAGTCCTTGAAATCATTGAACGAATGTAATGAAAAAAATTTCTGTAATTTTATCGAAAGAATACCAAGAACATATTATTAGGCTACATATAATCATCTGTCTCTTTATATCTTTCCAGACATTTACCAAGTCTGACTGCACACTTTACAAAGATTGTACCAATGGTATCATTTATATATCACCAATACATAACCTCATTTATTTGAAATGTATCGGATGACATATAATAGGAATGTTTAAATATTGGTTTAAACCAAGCTAAAAAATCTAACAGATCCCCTTTAAAATCTCGCTCACAGAAATACCCAAAGTCTCTGCTAACAAACCACATGACGTAACTCAAAATCATTTGGAGCACAATGAATCGACCATGATTACCTCAACTGGCAATCAGGACAATGATACCAAGCGGGTATTGATCCGAATGCATCTGACAGGATGGCTGAAGCATTTTTCATCCGGGATGAATGCGCAATCAGCAAAAGACCTGAATAAAATTTGTCATTTTGAAAATTTGAAAGTTTTACGTCATCTACATAGAAAGCAGTTGTTCTGTTGCAAAATGGACAATGTTTAAGACTGGTGGAATCTCCATACATTGCTTGAATAATGAAGCACACCAAGAAGATGTCGGCCTTTTACGATTAAGACCTCCTGATTGCTATAGCCAATTGGGTCCATTAAAAAGCAGCATTTTCTTTAGGTGGTTCTAATACCACTGTGTTGTGATTGTTACCACAGCCGGGGAGAACACAGACTCTCTGATAGCACCAGTGGCAACAAGAGTCAATTAAACAAATACTGGGGCTTGGGATCTTATTACCATTGATCAGTTAGGTGTATTACCACTGCAGTACCAATTTATTGCTTGAATATTACTAGTGTATTTTATGTATATATCAACACCGTGTTACCAGTGCATTAATCATATATTTCCAGTGTATTACTTGTATATTACTAGTGCATTACAAGTATATGACCAGTGTATATTATTTGTATTTTACTACTGAATTACTGTATATTATCAGTATATATTACCAATGCATTACATTCATATTACCACGGTTACCAGTATATTATTAGCTTCTAGCTGAATAATACCTGTGTGTTACTTGTATATTACCCATTTACCAGTTTATTACTAATATATCAATAGAATATTACCTACATGTGTATTTTAACAATATATTATCAATGCACATTACTAGTGAATTATCAGTGTACATTACTAGTGAATTATCAGTGTACATTACTAGTGAATTATCAGTGCACTGTCAGTACATTACCACAGCACTAGTGAGGCAAGTGCTAGCATCAATAGTGACATAGAGAAGGGCCATAATCTAGTCATATTGACAAATTCTTGATTACTATGCATTATCCAAATGGTGCATGGGGCAGTTCAGAATGGCCATTCTAGTTACCATGGAAACACATCATTCAAATTAGTCATTCAATGTAGGGTAACACAAGCCACACTATGGCAATGCTATGGTCGAGCTTATCTAGTTTTTGAATACATTCATGAAAACTTATTTATTAGCTTTGATTGGTCTGCACACGGAACAGAAAGTGACCATGTTGATACATTTCTTTATAAATTAAAAATGTTTTAATGTTTAAATGATTGAAACAGATCTAAAAGGCATGGCAATATGATAATCCTATGGTAAGATAGTTGCACTGTGAAACAACTTGCAGCTGTACTTGCCATGGAATAGACTTTCTTTCAATAAAAGATAGCATTCAACACTTTGTTTTTACTGGCTTACAGCTATGCTTGTTTTAAAAACATGTGTCTTTTCATGAATATACAAAAATATAATGCAGAATATTCCATTGCTTCTGAAATTCATAAATAATAGTTGTAACCATGACTAAATTGTGACCGGTTTCAAATAATATGATGGCATTTATATTCCTCATAAAAAATACATGTTGTTATTACAATTAGCTAATTCATCAATAAATAGAGAAATACAACTGGGCTAAGAATGCCACCTTGTCTTAGTCTTACTGTATAATCGCAAAGCATTCAGTTTTAGCTTAATACTTGGACACAAGATACTCTTAACATACAATTCTGTAACAAGATTATGTTAGCTACAATTTTACAGCAAATTGCCACAGATTTTGTAGAAGAGAATATTTTTAAATACCAGTAATCCAGTAAATAGATGTATTTGTGAAACCCAGTTCGGCTCTTTGATATTGATCCATCATAGACTATATCCAGATCTAAGAATCATCCTGGTGTCACTAATACATTTATTTATTATCCTATTTAATGCGAGTAGCATACTTTTACCCCAAAAAACAACATCTCCCAATATTCCATGACACCAATAAGATCATACGGGTTCATAAAATCTGCAATAGTAATACCGGTATCATCCTTCAGACATGAAGCCCATGTTTATATCTGGATTCGTTTCCTTAATCATGTTTATCAGATCGACAAAACTCGCTGAAACCCCAGTAATAGAGATCTACTAAATCGGATTCCATGACTGTCTATGCAAACACAAGGTATATTAGTTTGCTAGACTTTTAACCTTATTACTTAGGAGAGCGGTCTCCCAATGCTGCACATATACTGACTCGGCACGAGTTTCAAATTTTCTTCCCAAATTGGAAATCTATATATTTTTTATGTCAATGAACATTTATTATGTATTAATACGTAATTAGATGATGTTTCATTTGTTCAGAATTACATAAATAACCCTCTCACTGTTAATTAATCAAACTAACTACTTTCTTTACTTCTGCCAGTATAATGTTATTGCTGAAATGGGTGTGATGCATATGATAGAAAAAGGTTTAGTGTGGAACCAATGTATACTTTCCCTCAGAAGTCAGAGTTTCCAAATATCATACTACTACTACTACTACTACTACTACTACTACTACTACTACTACTACTACTACTACTACTACTACTATTACTA
>JAUTBT010000243.1:0-51097 GCA_032361225.1 Lepetodrilus schrolli | reverse complement strand
CAACACAGACAGGTATATGAATATTTTTATTTATTAAACTGTTTACAATATACAGGATATTTACACCTGGCACATATGTATGTCAGTATGATGTCACCACTGTAAATGTGACTGTATACGTGACTTATGCATGCCTGCGTTATATCTCTTAATAGTACAAATATTGTGCACAATGAAAATATGAATGGATGTACTAGAATACATTTGGTTTAGTAGTCTAGTATTTGTAATGATCATCACGTTTCATTAGGTTAAGCAGTGTGGTTGAATATTGTGCTTAATCGTGAAATGATGTTTACATAGGAACATACAACCACGATATCCTGACCTGTATATTAATGTATGGTTGTATTCCATGAATACTAGTCATGTTACGTCGGGTCCAAAAATGCTACCTTCCTTACAACTGCCTATACGCATTTGTAATTTAGGTAGACGTTAATTAGCTACGTTAATTTAACTAAGGAAAATGATGCGTCTAACATAGTACCACGTGTACACCTGTTTTACACTATATGTGTCAGGTACGTGCATACCAATACGTTATTGTGTGAGCTAATACACATAGACGATGTCGGTAATACAGTAACAGGACGAACAATTTGTCATCAGATACGAAACGCTACATAAATATAGCACATAGATTAATAATTATTAATGTCAACTATAAATTCCTAAAATGAGAGACGCTAATCCCCTCAAATTCCTGTTCACAGCAAATTTTTATCAACACGCTCGCTGACTCATGTATATGCCATGATGATCATTGAGGGAGTGATCATGCCGTAACAGTAGCATAGAGTACAGGGAGTGATCATGTCATGACAGGTATAGGGAGTGGTAATGCGATAACAGTACCTGGGTGTGAAGGTACGATATGTGAGATACCCGGATGAGGTACTTAATACCAACAACAGTAACAACAACAACAACAACAAACTATTGTTACTACTACTACTACTACTACTACTACTACTACTACTACTACTACTACTACTACTACATACCACCACCACCATTACTACTATGTACGATAGATTAAGATTACGTCGGGTAGAGTTATCCAGGCAAACTACTACTACTACTAGTACTACTACTACTACTAGTAGTAGTAGTAGTAGTAGTAGTAGTAGTAGTTGTTGTTGTTGTATATTTATTATGGCCTTTGAGCTGTCTGTCTGGGCGAGAGAGAAGTACAGTACAGTGAGTGAGAGAGAAAGAGAGAGCGAGAGAGAAAAAGAGAGCGAGAGCGAGAGAGAGTGTGAGAGAGAGAAAGAGAGAGCGAGAGAGAGAAAAGAGAGAGTGATAGAGAGCAAGAGAGAGAGAAAAGAGAGAGTGATAGAGAGAGATAAAGAGAGAGCCAGAGAGAGAAAAGAGGGAGTGATAGAGAGAGAGAGGGGGGGGGGGGAGAAGGAGAGCCCGCGTCTATGAGCATTTTTAGGCTTATGTCACATTTTGATACAAACAAAAACATGAAAACCTTCAGCTTACGTTATTGTTTGAAAAATATACCAAGGTGAGTTAAAATGGAAACAGATTTCGTCAGGTAACCTTGGGGTGTTCCGCCTACTGAGGGCGGTGTCCGCCACCACGGGGTCGACGTGAAACCGCGTAAGGACCATATCCGGCAAGCATGTCAAGGTCACACCTTCCTTGCGTCACGGGGGAGTGAATCACGGCGAGGCACTACGTCTGTGTAAGCACAGAGACTGAACACAGCACACAGTCCATATCGCCATACCCTCATGGAATGCGTTCGTAGCCAAATATAGAACACCGTCTATTTTCTGTTTTGGCTACACGTAGTGGGTGTTTAGACCTCTTTCCTCACGCTTAAACGTACGTTCCATTGATAGCAGGAAACAGACGCACTATTAGTCGTGACTGATATTCGGGTTCGAATCTGTACTATTAGGCTATATGTTTTACTGCTTTTCGAGCGTATAATATGGTTGACGACTGATAAACATATGCTATGACAATGCATAAAATCATACGTTCGTATCTTTAGATTTCCCAAGTTGGAGGGTCTCGTCCGTTTTGCACGTATCAGTTTATTCAGCCGACACATTAAGATCGGTATTTCATCACTAGTCTTTAATTTCGAAAGTGTATTTCAAATACACGTTAAAAAGAATACAGCAATATCACCGATTACATAAAAGAACCTCTCTCTATATATATATATTTGCTATGTTTTAAATCAAAACATGAGTGAGAGTATGTTCATCTTTCCATGGTATTCAAAAATATCAAGATTGAAGTTTGGAGTAAATGTTTAAACTGCTGTATAATTTGCCAGTATGTTTTGACATCCTAAAGACATTACAATAGTAAAACCCTGATAGTAAGCTTAGCACAGACGCCATTTTGTTGAAGGTTGTATGACATTTTGCAATAGTGATATTACCAAGAAATAGTATATGGACCGATCTTTACTAACCAGTTATTTTTAATATGTATATATGGGTCAAATCCAACTATATATACCCTCTTTATGATTAATTAGTAATTTAGTAAATTAATTTTACAACGAAATCTGATTGAGTAAATTGCCGTCCTTGTGCAAGGATGCTAGGCTTGAGAGGGGACCGGTTTTGAAATAGCTAATGAAATAATTTTGTATCATTATCTGCTAGGTGCTTCTCTGTAAATCAAGTCCTAGACATATCAGAGGACGACAATGACTTCCTACAGGCTAATAATGATATTGAACCCCCACCGGACTTTCTCACGGACGAAGACAGTACTGACGAGGATGCAGGGCTTGTTGAAACTGTGAGTGGTCGTCAACTGGCTTCTCGTGCGACTTCCACTGTGGACCTCCGTGGGCAGTGAAGAGTTCAACGTGATGGAGACCCTACACCAGACCGAGATCACAGTGATACTAATGTTGCATTATCGGATTTCATTATATATCTGAATTGAAATGTGCACAGCAAGATAATATAGACGCACCAATTACTTAGTCAATCAATTTTATTGCAGGACATCAACGCTGATGACTATGATGCCACACTGTCCATTAGACTGGACCTTCTATCGAGAGAACTAGGACGCCAAGGTCGAAACGTCGAAGGACAACACGAGTAGTACCACCAAAACCTAAACCCAGAATTTGGCGCAAAAATGATATTTCAGATGTATTCAAAAACAGAAAGAATACAGAAAGAAAGCCACTCATTCAAGGTCAACATTGATGAAATGAGAGCATTCCTTGGCAATACTTATCATTTCTGGATATAGCACCGTACCACAAAGAAGAATGTATTGGTCCCATGATTCAGATGTCAGGAACGAAGCAATTGCCGCAGTCATCACGTGTGGCCAGTGTAATGAATTAATCAGGCACATGCATATCAATGATAATGCTGATGCTGATGGAGGAGATAAGATGAGCAAAGTCAGACCACTTCTGTCCATGTTGAATTAGCGAGTCCTCTCATATTTCCAACAACAGCAAAACCTCAGTGTGGACGAGAGTATGATTCCATACTATGGAAGACATGGAACAAAACAATTCAGACGAGGAAAACCTATTCGATGGGGCTATAAAATGTGGATGTTGGCCACCCCTTTAGGATATGTCGTTCAGTTCGAACCATATCAAGGTGCCTCTGGGCGCCAGCCAATTACTCCGGTTCTTGGAATGGGTGGATCTGTGGTACTAGACCTTCTATAAGAACTCCCAGAAGATATGCCTCATCACATTACCATTGATAACCTGTTTTCATCGTTGGGTCTAGTTGATGCACTAACGGACATGGGGATGGCGTGTACTGGAATGATTCGTGGGAATCGAATGGGTGACTGCCCCTTGAAAATCAACCTTGCATTTGACAAAGCGACACAGTGTCGTCATCGTCATCTCCAACGCGGTGGGCGTAGAGCCTATACAGACTGCATCCAGATGGTCTAAAGCACATGGAAGGAGGGTGGAACTGCCTCAGCCTTTGTTGATAAAACGCTATAACCAGACGATGGGAGGAGTCGATAGAGTTGATCAAAATGTGGCCAAGTACAGAACAGATCAAAGATTTATATGATGGCCTATATTTGCTTACTGTTTGGATCTGTGTGTTCAACAAGCATGGCATCTCTACAGAGCTCTACCAGATCCCAACATCCATCCTATTCGACGTGCTATTGCTCATGTCTACATCAAATGATTAGTCCAGGTTTCTTCCATTGGACGTCCGTTAGGGAGAACAGTCTCTCTAGAGAAACGTGTTCCACATGAAATCAGATATGATGGTTTGAATCACCTGATTGAGGTCATAGATAATCAGATCCGCTGTGCTCAATGCAAGTAGCTATAAAACCAGTCACAGGTGGGTGAAGTACCGCGTTGGCGTACATGATCGGTGCTTCATTTCATTTCACACCAGTGCACGATAGACTTTGTCACCAGCAAAATAATTGTCATTTGTCTAATTAAGTAACCACTGCAGAGAAATAGAAGCACAATTGTGTATTCTATAAAATTACGAGTTTGGGTTTCATCATTTCCTATGTCAATTTGATACCAATTCCTTGGTAGCGAGGTTTATTACTATTTTAGTTATAGTTACAGTAGGACATCTCTATTCCACTACTGTTTCTGAATATCTTCTTCCATTTTCATGGCCATGTTACAAGCTAAAACATCACTTTATATAACCATACAACGTTACTATGAATATTAACAAACATTCAAACATACTTGGTAAGCAAAGCTACTGCAGACTAAAAGTCTGTCATTGCAAGATTGAAACAATGCATAGCGAATTACAATTATACGTAGATATATTGTATTAATTATAGAGGTACTCCCATTGATACAGTTAATACAGTGAATTGTATTATCATTAGCTTAACTGAGCTGGGGCCAAGCTAAAGTGGCTAATGATGGCTGTCCCGCCAATATTTTATATAATAATACACTTGATTCAGACGGTCTAATTTGGACGACATTATTAAGAATATTGTAGCAAATATCACAATAGCACCAAAATTAATTTATCTAGCACGAATACGTAATGGGTTATGGTATTATTAATGATTTGTAAATATTGCCAACAGACACAATTGTGTACACCCACTGAAATACACTGATTTGCCTTCATAAACAAAATAATTCTAGTCCATTTCCACTTTGCTAGTGTATGTAACTTACTCATGACTAATGTAATGGACGGAATTGGCGTACGTCTTTGTATATGTTACTATGGAAACAACTGACATTCCAACTTATGCATATTTTTAATGTACAAAATTTAATAGTACAACAATCCCCTTTGATGATAGAACACATTGGTGCATTTTTATACTAGAATATAGCTTTCTCTAAGTCTCCATGGAGTTTTAAATTCGGCATGTTTACAAAATTCCGCATTTATGTAAAAACGTAATTAAAATGAAAATGAAATAGTTTCTATTCCAGGCATATCATATCATAATGCACTATGCATAATCTCCATTTTGGGTACAAAATTTCTGGTCTCTACCTCCAAAGCTGAGCGAGATATGGTCAATTTACTGTTTTTTCCATGCCAGTCTCTATTTTGTATATGTTGCCATGGAAACACCTCTAGTGCGTGCCAGTTTACGCGTATTTTAAAGTAATAAATTACAATAATCTACTTTGATTGTGGAACACATTGGTGTATTGTTTTACTTGAATATACCACTCTTGTGGTTTCCACAGTGTTTGAAAGTGGTTAATAATGAATATTTGCGCAAATTTATTAATTTAATTACAAATCAATGAATATACAAATTAAATAAATATAGGATATCAAATCTTAATGCACAATGCATAAGCTCCATTTTGCACATCTCAATCTCAATAGGTGAGTGAGATATAGTCAATTAACTGTTTTACATGCTGGTCCCTAATTTTTGGTATGTTACCATGGCAACCTTTTTCGTGGGAACATCATTTTTCTGGTAAAGTAGACTTTACTGAACATTTTGGTACCTTTGAAAATTGTCCTGGGTGTGGGGGTGGGGATGGGGATGGGTGGGGGTGGGTGGGAGTGGGTGGTGGTGTTTGGTGCATGGGAGGTCTACTGCGCTCCCGGCCTAATATGACCGTGTACACTATCAACTTTAGCACCTATCCATCAAGAAAAGACAGACAAATAGCCTGCTTTTATAAATAGCTCTATCCCCATGTGGTGTGTATACTGTATATGGTCGTGCTGCATCAAACGTTCTCTTCAAAGAATATCCCTAGGTATATGTTTGGTTCGGACATTGTTTCTCTCATCAAGGGTCATCGAATGACCATGAATACCGCTGTTTTCTACAATCACCAGTTCCTACGGGACACGCATGATAAATGAGGCATGTACGTATGCTCGGAACATGGACGTGTTATTCCGTCATTCATCATAATACCTAGTACTAAAGCCCACCGCACACAGGGGGAATAGTGCTGTGTACTCGGCCACGCGTGGCATAGTGCACAGCACAATCACCTCCGTTTGCGGACTACTACTTGCGAGAATTCGGCCACTCGTGGTCATGTGGCAATTATCTAGTGCTGCGCATTCTGCCACGCGTGGCCGAGTGCACAGCACAATTCCCTCCTTGTATGGTGGGCTTTAATCAGTGTACAGTGCCTTACATATATTACTGATATGAAGATGTCAATCAAAACAGCTCTGTAGGTTGATGACTTAAAAGCAGTATTGTTTATACATGTACATTCGATAGATTAACAACAGAAAAAAAGACAATCTGTGTGCATTTTCTGTATGTGGATTAGATATGATGACTATCGGACACTCGCTTTGTATCCCGGATGTGTCAACCACTGTGTACCCCGTCTACTATACAATGGACAATACGGTTGTGTTTTTTAATTACAAATCCAGATGGTATACAGAGATTGGCTGGGGACCCTGACATGAAGTGAACATGGGTGGTAGATAGCTCGAGGGCGACTTGTCTACTCGGTCAGCTGACACATCCTCCACGTGTATGGGCCACACCTCGGGTGACATGTCGTGTCAACCCTTGACACTGACGAAAAGTGACGGTTGTCGCTATTGGAATCTGTTAGGCTAAATATGTCCCAACCTTTCAATCAGTGGCGACTATATCATGTCGAGACGTTTACAAAATCCGGCAAGCGAGTAAGTGTAGTGAAGATGAAACACAGTGACCATGTTGTATTTTCCTTAACAGATAAAACAAACTAGTCTGTGCCAACAATCACAAACTATGCAATACCGCTATTAATGATGTTGCACATCATACCATATGACGAATATGGTGTTCGCGTATTTAGAAATAGTGTCGTTCGAACCAAATAGTATATCACTGTAAAGAAATGTGCGCCTGCAATCAGGAAAGAAGTTTCCATTAGGACCGTCACTGCATACAGCACAGCAATACTCACCTCTCACAAGATCCCGCGACATTCCTGGCACATGTTCTATGGAGGAACAGTTCCACCGCCTGTCTGCGAACTGTTTCTGACATGTGTCCACTGACACTGAAGAAGCACGTGCAACTGTTGACATTAAATCCAAATTTTCTTTGCATAATTTCACTTGTCTTGGTACAAGTCCAGATGCCTTTGAACAATTTTTAGTGTGTTCCCATGCCTTCTGTTTGATCTTGTGCAACGCCCTGGAAGACAGGAAAACATGGATTGAGGCATTGGTAACAATGTACACATGACGTTTATAAACTAATGTAGACTATCCATAGTCTCAGAGGGTTAAAGAAAATCAATAATATATTACTTATATTGATTGGTATTATATTTATATGAAAGGAGCCCCTGAAATTCTTTACTCTCTGTTCTCCAGTAATCTAAACTTGCTTTAACTGATCTAGGGGAAAATTTTGAATAGGAGAACAGGGTGTGACACAGACTAAAACTAATGTTATCCCGCTTTTAAAATTATCAGAAAGGTATATAACAATACATTGTAGGCTATCTAGACAATGAACCAAATGTCTAGCAATATTTAAAGATTTAAACAGGTGGTAAACAGGTGTCTACAGATATCAGCAATTACTGTGAATGCACGCTGATATCACGGTATGTGGAATTTGAAGTACCTACTAAAAGTAATAAATCCGTGTTTTTTTCGATAATGTTCCAACTTCATTAAGGCAATCATGAGGACGTTCAGCTCCAATTCAGTAGCATTCTAAGTTGTGAGTATACTTAACGACAAACTATATTTATTGATGATGTAACCTATATATTGCAATTATTCCATGATTATTCTACTTTATTCTAGATACGATATGAAATTAGCAGATAGTAAGATTTATAGGAGAGATCTACATGACATGTGACTAGATATTAAAGATATATAATCCGTTATTGTTATATGCGTTAATGTACCATAGCTTTGTCATGCTATACACCGATTTAGTTAGGTGTCAAATATAAATGTAGGATATGTTATAATATGTAGAATTCATGAACAAAAAGTTGAATGCAAATAATTTTGGTTTTGGATATGCTCTGCAATTAGCATGTAAGCGATTAAATAGACCAGAAACCCAAACGGGAGCTTGTACCCTGAGCATGGCTGCCTAATTGCCATCCCAACACCCTACCGCGAACTGGATCCTTTTAGTCACACCGTACCTAATTAGATGTGCCGGGCTTGATACTTATCAGACTATCCTAATAATAGCCCTCCCTCGTATGACCAGCGGAATCTGCGCTGACCCTGGAATTACTCGGGACCACCCGAAACGGATGCCTATTCTCAGATGATGGTATACGATTCATCCATTTATGGACCGTGTTTCTGATTGAAAGTTCTGTATAGTACAGTAACAGTAATTCTGACATTGAATCCCGTATAGCAGGTAATAAGCGTCCATTGCTCAGGGTCCTATCGAGTAATTCCATGTACTAGTTTTATAGAAGATTGTGGAAAAATGAAGTAATGTAAACATAACAAGCTTATAACACTAATGCTAAAGTCACTGCTGATACGATTGTTTTATACGTGACTGGACATATTCAATCCTGACTGTAAAGGAAGTATAGATAAAGACAAACAAACTTTCAAATTATTTTCAATTGTCACCTTGAGCGCTTGCAGTGTTAGATCCATGTTTATTTCAGCTTAACTCTCTCCCGTACGTACGTTTTCAGAATACGATGGTATGAATATTATCTGCTCAAGGCTTACAATTACATTTACAAACTTATTTCATTACAAATCATGATAAAAAAGTTCCATTGTATTCTATTTCGTTAACGTGAAAGCATGCCATTAAAAATTAATATTAATTTAAGCACTCGTCTCGGTTTAGATGGATAACAAAAATAATGCACTGGCTTAGTGTGTACCTGTTGTCATTTACAGGCGCTGCGAAGGTAATGTGCATTGTCATCACACTGACACCGATAGGTAGTCGCACTATCCACGTGTAGTTGGGGTATAATATTTCAAGACATAAACAGTTGGAATGTTGAGTAGAAAATGTTATGCCGTAACTCATTGTCGTGTTTCCACAACAGCCTCACAAAGAACCCTCAATTTAAAACTCCAGGGGATATGAATGTAAAAGTTGAAACTACTCGAAAAATGCAAACCCACTTTTCCGCCAAACAGTGAAATCGACTTTGAAATCTCTGATATGTGGCCCCCCTTTGAGAGAAGCCTATGTTAATTCACGGGTCAAGAGGGTGTTCTAAGCATGTCCCTGTTATCTCTGGTGGCAGTCAAGGGCGAGAACGTGAGGAATACCGGCGAAATTCTTGACAGCACAAACCACCATAGACATGGCTATTTGGAGTTTAAGTCATTTACCTATGAACGTGTAAGAAAAACAGTTGTTATTTCCTCTTGTTGACATAGTACACCTGTACTGTCTACAGTCATTCAGCATATCCATGGCAAATGTAAGAATACACTATAATGTACGCTTAGTTGTGTTTACAGGTCGAACGGTAAGCAGCTTGTTGCCAGTCACCTATACAGACAGTGGTAAGAACTCGCCAGGGATACACAGACTGTGCTGTATCAGTCTTCATTCACAAAACATCGCTAGAATTAAATTCTATATTAAATTACCATCATTCCAATATATGAACAACGAATTATCTAAATAAATAGAATACAGTCATATTCTATATTGTGGCGTCGTAGACTTTACAAACAATATACTGAATAGAAATGCGTAGACATTATCTTGTAATGACTGAGTGTACTTTTAAAAGAACTCACTTCCCACTAAGCTGTTTGAGAACTACTGGTAATTTGTTGTATATTGAATATATTATAACACGGTTGTAACATATCATATGGATTTATATATATCGACCCAATGTTACCCATGAATAGTAATACGTTTGCATAAAATCTATCCGAAATTACTTTAAATCTTTCAGTCAAAATTGTATAATATATGTTGTCATAGTCTAAATATATAAACTCACAACTGGGTATAGCTGCTATAGGTATATATTTGTTTTGGGTCGATTTCGACTGTAAACGAAGTAATTTGTGTTGGCAATGGTGCATTTATAGAACTAGTTTCCGGAAATAGCTAAGTAGTGTGGTACCACACAAGAGAAGATCGTTACTAGTTAATGCAGCATGGGCTGCATCTAGTTCTCCGTGGAGGAGACATGTTTCCATCAGATGCATCCCTGTGAGGACACGTAGCAGAACAAGACACGTGTGATAGCATGTTTGCTCACCAAGAGAATACTACCTTGGGTATATGTATAGGTTAAACTAACCGACTACAACGTTACACGAAAACCACATGAGAGTGAGAATTGTATATGATATCCGGCAGGTTTAAACCCAGGTGGTGCAGGTCCCTTCCCCAGCTACAGCAGGCACTGCAGTCTGATTACAACACGAGGCTAGGTGTTCCTCACTCATGTAGCACTTGTTCACGAAATCTTCTACAAACAAACCAGAAGGCATGCAAATAAACACTCTCTGGTGTCAAAGAATACATGCAATTGTATCTCGTAGTCATTTTTTTCCCGAGAGGATATATCTTGTGAGAAGAAGACATAAGGAAGTGAGCAGGGCTAGTATATAGGCGAGAGGAGCAGACTACTATGGCTTATAGACTAGAGGTGGGATGGCCCTGTACTTATGGCTAGCAGACGAGAGGTAGACTGGTGCTGAAGAATGTGTTGAGGGATTGGTATGGGATGAATGCCATCTTCTCGTCTGTCTTGCAATGACTCCAAGTAATTACAAATGTGATTTAGCTATATTGATCATCCTTACACTCACAGCTAGTAAAAATCACGCTCTCGCGTGAATAGGCACTGGAATATTTTTCTCGGAGACATCTGAAAATGTTATGTATAGCTTCTATTGTATCTGTCAATAAATATACATTCATGTCCTTCCTCCCAGAAAATGAAATGAATTCTGTCATTATGAATCACCCACTAAATAGTACAAATGGGTTACAAAATATTAATATTATTAGAGATGAAAATGTTCACCGAGGTCATTGTATGTAATTGTGTAAACAATATTGTATGTGAAAATGTGTGTTATCTGACAATTAGGTGGATATGGCATGTGTTCGAACACAGATACAGTACATTCTATGCGAAAACAGACCCAATAGTGTTTCGCTATTATAGAATACATTCGACGGAGGTAAATTCAGAAGGATATTTCCTTTCAAAAGACTAAGCATACATTATCACCGTCTCTATCAGCATATCACCTATTGTCGAAACTGCAAATATCCATGAAGTATCATTGTCATTTTATTGTCCAATTATGTTTAATCCACTGATGACATTCTAGATATCATAGAGACGTCTTCTCCCAGAACTGTAATTGAGATGATAGCTTTGGCCGGGAGAAATCATTACGACCCAATGTACAGAGTTGATGGCTGAACCCCCAGGCTTTAATTCATCCTGACGCTTTTACGGCTAATAATGACACTTTATTGGGCGATGGCTCTAGTTTGGAGACGGCGTACAATTCCCAATAAAACCGCAACGGATTCCAAAGAATATCTTTTAACATCACCTCCTAAAATCCACCAGTGGGTGGCTCCCTATCCAATTAATTCAGTTGGGTTCAAAAACATATTCATGGTCCATGGTTTAGAATAAAAGAACGTTATAGAGACAAGACAGTAACCAGGGGTTGTATGGCCCCCTTCAGCGTTGTAGGGAGGTTTAGGAATTTATTGATGGACCTGCTTACCTAGAAGTGTGGTGAGAATGCCATATCATGGAGAGTTCTCTGTAGAGCTAGACTAACATTTACAATTAACCAGTCCATGTCTCTGTGTGGTGGCGGAGTCAATGGCATTGGCATCATCGCAGTATTCGGTAAATAATATCTCTGCATAGGCACATACGTAGATATAGTACTGTTCTGCAGCGAGATAGAGAGAGAGAGAGAGAGAGAGAGAGAGAGAGAGAGAGAGAGAGAGAGAGAGAGAGAGAGAGAGAGAGTCACTTAATAGACTTAAATGGATAGTATATAAGGACATATTTTATACACAGTGTACCCGCATGTATCTGCAACCTACCAAATTCTATTGAACAATATATTACATTTAATTCAATAACATGGGATTGTTTAATTTCTGGGTCCATAATACCAGTATACTGTATTTCGTTGGCAAAGCTAGAAACGCCAATGCTTTCAAACTTCTTCACGGCAATGCTATCATGAAAATGCACATGATGTATTTGTCAACATTACACCATGCTCGTTATTTATCTTACATAGTTCTCTTTACATATGTGTTATTAAAGTTCAGCAAGTCTAATACATAACATACGGTGTAGAATATATATTATATAGCCGTTAAAATGTCATTTTAAGAGTAGTTGCGAGTAGTACAGACACTAAGCCTTCCTTGTTTCTCAGTATTTATATGACATTATAATGTCTGATTAAATCGGTGATGGTTCTTTTACAGAAAACAAGAAATATACTGATTCATATAAAACATATATTATTTTAAATAAATATTCATAAATACCTTTAAATTGTATTATTTGAAAGGATACGGGGTTCAAAATGCGACGTTTCCATTTTGCTCATTCATTTCATGAGCTCTGATAGAACATAACTAAAAGGTCAGATTTAAGATAACCTACTTGGTGCTAAACATCTGATAAATTATTGATATATTCGACGGTTTTCTAAATAGCTGAGAATAATTTAATTTCATTTAAAATATACCGCTTATAGATAACATTCTTGAAAGAATCTCGTTGTATTTGTGTTTATAACATAACATATGGGCGTGAAATAAACCTAGGCTCGAAATATTCGTATTTCACTAGTGAAGTAATATGATGGAATAATCACCATATTGTATCATTGCATATTCATACGAGCTGTCAAAATCTTCCTGGGCCCCTTTTATAGTTTCTTCTTTGGACTTAACTTGTCGAATATAATGTTAGACGATTTCTTCAATTGAACAAATTTGCATATATCTATTACTATTTACACATTTACTTGAAACTATATTTTGTCTGCATGCTTGAACCCAGTTCACACGACCGTTGTTACCTATATAGTGTTTGTATAGTGTTTGTGACTGAAAATCTCGCATTCGTGTTCAGTTAATACTGAATTTATTAAACTCGTTGGCAAAACTGATATTTTACTAGGCTCAAACTCGTTGGCAAAAATGATATTATGCTCTACAGGGCCTAGCAAAATATCAGTTTTGCCAACGAGTTTAATAAATTCAGTCATAAATAAAGACTCATTTGGGATCCTCTATGTACATATGCAGTCTTAGGTAATTTATTTTAGGAGGTGTTATGGGTGCTAAAATAAAATTTAAAACCTCATCATGTAGTAATTCCATCCGTTACACCTGCATCGCATCCAACATGCAATGATAATATAAATTGACATACATTTAGTGAAAATAAATAAAACGGCTGCGATAACAAAAACTGCAGATATTGTAATCAGTACATTCGGTCCGCTTGTTTCTTACGCGGATGTTCAAAAGAAGGTGAGCTAACATACCCCCTTTTGTATCCGTACTCCCGCCCACTGATAGCGAATAGAAGGTGTCTTTTTGTGAACGTGTTTGCACAAGATGACCTTACGCCAAATTACAAGGGTTCTAGGAGCGCGAAATGTTCATTGAAAGAATGATAATAAACGTATACAGGTTTCACTGGAAATATGTGAATTCGAGTGAATATTACAAACCAAACATGCCCCCGAGGAAATGCACCAAATCCCTTTAAGGATATAAATGCCTTTCACGTAACTAAAATAGCAAATATAGGACATCTTATTGGACAAGGGTTAGATGTTTTAGATGCTTTATTTTAAAGAGATGTTGCAGACAATATATATATATATATATATATACACATACATACATACGTACGTACGTATGTATGTATGTATGTATGTATGTATCTACACCACGCAAGGACGTGGTGTAAATCTCAACAGCTTTAGTCGCTTGCTTAGGTCGGCACTACGCTTAGATAGTACTCATGCATTGCAACCTTTGTGCAATTGTCAGACGCGGTTCAAGAATGAAGTGTTTCAAGTCGGAAGTATTTCAACAGTATTGAAGCATGGACCTGAAGATATCGCCGCCACCACCTCTAGACATCACCGGTAATGTAGCCGACCACTGGAAGAAGTTCAAACAATGGTTTACCATGCTTTTGACTGCAACAGACCGAGATGGCAAGTGTGACAAGGTAAAAACTTCAGTACTACTATCAACGGTTGGTCCAGAAGCGCTAGATATCTATAACACATTTCATTTTGAAGACCAGAGTGACGCTATGGAATTATCAACAGTTCTAGATAAATTTGGTTCTAGGCATAGGTTCTTTACATGTACGCAAATGGAAGGTGATACTTTTGACAATTATGTCACAGAACTGAAGAATAGAGCAAAATCTTGTGTTTGGAGAACTACCTGAATCTTTGATAAGAGACCGCATCATTTGTGGTATTCTTGATGACTCCGTGCGAGAAAACCTGTTACAAGAACTAGAGCTCACACTTGCTAAAGCTGTGACGGTATGTAGAGCCTCGGAAGTCAGTAGAATTCAGATTAAAGCTGTGACGGTATGTACAGCCTCGGAAGTCAGTAGAATTCAGATTAAACAGCTTCACCCACTAGCAGTGACACACCGGTACATCACGTGAGAAATGATAGGCTTAGAACTGTTCCGTTTCCATCTAATTCACGCAATATAACGTCGTATCAATGTCGTAATTGTGGTTTGAAACATCCGCCTCGTTCATGTCCAGCCACCGGTAAGACTTGCAGAAACTGCCGAAAGATAAGTCATTTTGCAGACGTATGCAGATCGAGTATCTCTAAGCAAAATAAACACAAGGTGCATTCTGTTCAGGAAACTGATGGTGATCCAGAACTATTTGTTGACAGTATTGCGTCAAATGGTAGAGAGTGGATAGTACCTATGCATGTCAACAATACCGTAGGACCCATGAAACTAGACACAGTGGCAGCTTGTAACATCTTGATTAAACATGACTTTGATTCGTTGGAAAACAAGTCGAGAATTTCGTCAGTTTGCTCGCGAATGGGATTTTGTACATCTACATCAAGTCCTTATTATCCACAGTCAAACGGACTGGACGAGAAAGCAGTACATATCGCAAAGAACATTCTGAAGAAAGGGCCGGAAAATGCAGAATGGGTCTACTTATATATCGTTCAACCCCACTCAACAATGGTTTGTCCCCATCGGAAATGCTGATGGGTCGCAAGCTCCGATCTAACCTTCCCATCGCTGAATCTGAGTTAGATGTTCAAAATTCTACGCAAATACGAACTTTCAAAACAAACCAGAGACGATTCAGAAAGCGTATTATGACAGAACTGTAAAACCGCTACCATATTTATCGAACGGTGAAACGTTCGCCTCCATGATACCAACCAACAGAAAGTAGCATCAAGGTCATATGTGATCAAGACTGAATCTGGTTCGAGTCTACGTCGCAATTGTCGCGACATCCTGTTCTTTAAACAATTACTTGTTTCAGATATAACCGTTCCAACAGATGAACCGGAAGTACCTCCAGTCCAGGCAGCCCCAACAGCCCTTCAACCCGCGGTGCCTCCAGTACCCCCTACATCAACAGATCCGGTCGTGTGTCCAGGCCGCCAGACAGATACCACTGACTGAAAGGTGAGATGTCCCATAATCGTGTTAAATACGGTACTCCCGTATCTGTTCACCCGTGACTGCACGTGCAGTCCGCACGCGCATGCCCATAGTCGTGAATCGGTCGAATAAATGAGTTGACACTGATAACACTGGTCGTTGTGCCGTCTCCACTTACAAGACAACACAATCCGAGCTTCTCTTGACAGATTTTAGATGCACCTGAGAGTGTTGTTCTTAATTGCTCCCAGTTCATTCAACTTTTATTCCATCCAACCACTCATATTTGAAGCCCAGTGAACAGGGAGCTATCTGAAGCGAATACTGCATTGTCTTTATATACGTTCATAAATTGCCATGTTAGCATGTGCCTGAAGAATAGCGTGCATGAGTGTGAATGCACGTGTGTTTGAGAAATATAGTGTGTGTTTGTGTGTGTGTGCGTACATGTGTTTATTGAAGGTGTGTGTTTTCTATTGCTAAACTTACATCATAAACATACACATCTCTGGTACGGGAACTGTATCACAAGCCGTCAGACAGTGGAACACAGGGAGCCTTGTATACTGTCCGGTCATAAAGCTGTCACAACTCATCAATGTAATGGAAAGATTTGCTCTTGTACCAAAATACAACCCATACATTTCAACATATAGAATACTTGTAGTGGCAAAAATATCACTGTCAACAGTTCGTAAGAGAAACGTTTTGCTTCCCGTCAGTCTTGCGATCATCTGACATTATCAGATTCTTTCGTTTGCTTCGGCTTCAGCCTTCTGGTTTTTGTGTTTTTGAGGTCATTTTTTGTTGTTGTGTTTTCTTTTTTATTTGTGGTTTAGAGCCGCATTCCAGATTCTTTCATTTATAGCACGGCTTGTCAATTTAGGACAGGAGGAAACCCGCAACGTCCGTAGCGCGGAATGTTGCAGTAAACCTGCTGGTACTGACAGACCAAAGATGATAACTGCATGGTGCTAGTAAGCCTTCTCCTTGATCACATGGTACTGCTGGTAAGCCTACTCCCTGATCAAATGGTGCTAGAAAGCCAATCTGATGATTTCCTTATTGGTCCTCTCGCACCAACTGCCCCTTTCTTGCAATTATTTCCATGCTTGTTCTTTTCAATTGTGTCTCCGTGTAGTCCAGAAATACGTTGCCTACATTTAATTAAAATAATTTTGGATTCGTGTCAGTTGAGAAGTATAAATCATCGGGTAGTCAGGTGAAATAACTGAAAATGATGTTCTGAAGTGATTGCCCTTTAACAGTACAAAGGTTGTTCGGCATGCATGCACTCGATATTTCACTAGGGTATCCTCATGCGTGCACACCTTCGAGAAACCAATAAGCCCATAAAATACAGTATGATAATGCCACGCCTATCACAAAATTACTGTCAGAGAGCAGTTGGGATGCTTGATGCTAGGCGCAGTGTCAGTGACGTGGCCAGACGTTTTGGTGTAACCAGAGTCACTATACACAGACTGAACAATCGTTTGCAGGCCACTGGTTCCACCAATGACTGCCCTCGGAACGGCCGTTCACATCGGCTGCGCAGGACCGGTATATCCGAACCAGCCATCATTCTTGTCCAACAATTCCGCATTCAGCCAGGAACCGTCTGCGAGCCTACAACATCCGGTCACGCTGATCTGCAAGACCTATTCTTACCGCGCACCATCTTAAAATCCGTCTACAATGTATACCACAATGGCCAAGGAATCAATGGAGGAATTTCCTCTTTACTGATGAATCGCAATTCAACTTGAGAGTTTCTGATGGGCGTATCAGAGTGTATCTCAGACCAGACGAGAGGCACCATGACTGTTGTGCGGTGGAGGTGGACAGATACGGGGGATGCAGTTTCATGGTGTGGGCGGGAATATCCGGGCGAGGTGTAACTGATGTCATTGATGGAAACCTCACAGGTGTTCGCTACCGGGACGAAATCCTTGCTCCCGTCGTAATTCCACACATGGCACAGTATCCACACATGATGTTCCAACAAGACAACGCTCGACCGCATATTTCCAGAGTGTGTACTGCGTGTTTTACCCTACACCATGTGGACGTCGCAGTGTCGCCAGACCTCACTCCTATAGAGCACTTGTGGGATGAACTAAGGAGACGGCGTCCACAGGAGAGGCCTACCGTCATTGAACCTTCAACAGCTGAGTTCATGAACAGGATCATTCATTCCATGAGATGCCGATGTCAAGCTTGCATCAATGCCAGTGGTGGGCACACTTCCTAATGATCTGCAGGAGCAGTCAAGATGTTGGAGACGACCTTCTTTAATTGTTGACATTTTGGTTTCATGGGGTGGTCACAGTAATGGTCCATTGGCAGCAAACACGTGCGCAACTTGTGATGTTATTGCACACACACACACACACACACACACACACACACACACACACACACACACACACACACACACACACACACCTAAATTGTATGGTTATCTAATTCCAGATTTTCTGCCATAAATGTCTGATTAATTAAATAAATTACTATTACATGCATACTTTCATATATTTCGCAATTAATTTGGTAAATATATTTATTAGGCCAATGAGCGAAATCCATTTGCAAAGCAATCTAGCTACATGTCGATAGTTTTAACAAACTTCACTTTCTTTGGGAAATAGAATGTCCTTTTGATAATACACAAAATAGACTTCAATCGCTTATACGAACAATCCAGCACAATATATTTAAAGGAAAATACAACTTTGTCATCAAGGTGAGTAAAATTATAAATAAAGTTATCCTAGCTACACGTACATGTGCATATATACATTTGAATAGGACCTTGTCGATATACAATTTATTTAGGAAGCGGTCGACGTTTACAAGATGCCAGTGCGTTTATCTAAGCAGTTAGTTAGCGGGAGATACTTGTGATGGGAGGAGATATAGGACTTCAGCTATTTATTACTAACATATTCCTAATGTTTGTTTACGTCTTATAGGTGGCCATGGCACACCTCACTAAGCTACTTTTCACAGCCACTAATGTGTACAACATTATACAGTGACAATTGACATGTAGGGCTATATGACGAATTATTTTATGCAATGAATATTAAACAACTAATTTATTGGTTTTAACTAATAATCGTATAAATAACAAGTTGCCGATATTAGTAAATGGAAATGTGTTTTGATAATGGATAAAGGGTATTATCATCGTGGCAGTAGTAATATGCATTCACTAATTTGCTGAGACTGGATATATTAACGTGGTATTCTTGCTATCTTAATTTACTTTCCACTCCTTTCCAACGCAAGCATTCGTTTTACCCACCCTGACTGTATTACCTAAGCACGGCATCAACGAAGTATCACATTTTACAAACTTAGAATTAAAATGTGTTCCTCGGCATTTACCTCACAGTAAAGAGATGATAACAGGTTATCATGCGCATTGCAGTAGGCCAATGCAATCTTTTTAGTATTTTGTGATTTAAAAATCACAATGTGTATACGGTTGCACACACAGCTGAACATGTTAACATGTCTTTTATTTACGCATGCAAACACATATATTACTTATATTATTACGGTATTTCGCTCGAATATCCACCAGGACCATAAAACGTTGATATGTATGTTAAAGATGAGCCAAGCAGAAAATACCATAACACGTTGATATGTATGTTAAAGATGAGCCAAGCAGAAAATAACACCATTTCAGACTGCAGGCACTTCCAAATCTGTGTTTATATGAATAATGGTCATCTCTGGCTGTATACGACAACCAGCCTCCTGTGTCTGCTCACTGTCCCAAATACGTATCATTTAATAGGCTTTTAGTACCCACTACTGAATAGAATAACCTTGAGAGACTCTGAGAAAGTGCTAGGGGCATTCACCGTCCCCACATGTGCTGAAATAGGGATATATATATATATATATATATTAATATATTACTATGAATATTTGATACAATTTGTTGGTATCATGCAAACGTATCCAACTTGCTATATATAACCAGTATTCCTTTCCATTAGGAATCGGAGAAACTATTAATACATGGTTATATTCTTGAACTTGTAGTTTCTTACATTTCTTACATTTTCTTACATTCAACTGTCTTGTTTAGAGCACATCACCTACGAAGTACTAACAGGTGCTGTTCGTATTCTATTTTTACAGATAGTAATTCCCAGAACATTGTTACCATACACTGGTGAATTCTGTCTACTTACACAACACAAACAGCTAGCTCATTTGTCAGATTGGCTTTCAGCAGCTAAAGAAAATCCCAACAAAGTTCATCATGGCATTGTACGTGCGAAAACGTTTTTGTGTTCGTATCACATAGACGTGGAGAGAATAGTTCATTAAGGCAATAAATGATTCGCTCAACTTCCGGTGGGAGGAAGAATAGTAATACAGAAGCATGTCTGCCAGGAGAACACTCCCAACTACTCCGACGCCGGCGTCACAGACATCGCGACACAATGGTATGTTTGTTTAGCTGTACATATGCAATGTAAATAAATATGGATAAAAGGTACAGTATACATCGTATTAGTTTAATACATTACAACCTTGTGAATTCTAAAGAAATATGTCTTGAAAGAAATGGAATTCCTTCGATCTTGATGTATAGACCCAATGGTCAAACTCGAAATAATGCATTGGTACGAAGTCACGTTATGTTGAAGGCACATCGTCACAATTCATATGTACATCCCCTCTATGTCTACATTGCAATGATATATGTGTACAACGACATTAGATACAAGAAGGAGTCTGAACGTGAACTACGGGCATCTGGATGATTGGTTTGGGTGTCTCGGAATCCAGAAGACAGCCATGTTGGTATTTCTCACATAATTTAATAATCGTACCCACTGCACTGAGCTAGTCTCGCGCGGTGCATTTCACTCATACATCATAGCTGCTTCTTCTTTGAGACGGCTTCAAGAATGCAGACCAATATTACAAAATATGTCTCCAAATCGCATAAAGCGTGACTTGGTATTCCCAACTCCAAGAACAGTAGCAAGAATGTTTTCGTGATCACAATGCCCCCACCACACTTGACTCGTACTTGTATTGTTGATGTGAGAAATTCGCCTTTAAAGGTGTAGGGCCACGGCATATGTCAAAATATTCTCTAAGTAGCATGATTGGAAGCAGGTGTTCAGCTCGAACATATTGCAGAGATCTACAATATACGTGGGTCCTGTGCATTTTGGTTATAACCTATCACAGCCCAGGTAAGCTTTCCTAGACAGGGAAATGATTAGAATTAATAAGTTTGATCGTCACTTGTATGGACCATATGTCTGTTATTGATATCCACGCATAAAACAATACCGCTAGGGCTGATTCTAAAATGTGTTTGCCATTTGTTAGTCATCATACTATGAATGAAATAATTACTTCCATACAGGTACTCTAGATAACTACGTTTCATTATTCGTAGTACAAAGGTGTTGACATAATTAATTATGCTAACAGTATTGTTAAGATGCAGATTGCCGAGAAATGTTAAAAACATCTTAAACGAAACCTATTACCTGCGTACGCCATGATGCTACTGATAGAGATATACGTGAACTTGACGGAACACAACAATTCCAAACAAACATAGCGTGAATAAATCGATATCATACATAGAGCTGATGCATATCAACACCTGCATATTAATAATCTCGGGTAAATCTCTAATGAGTGCGATTCCACTGTGTCAACGGGTGAGCTATTCACTGGACACGGGAGGCACATACTTTACGCGTGATCTGGTGAGGCCGACTTGTTCCCGACAATAGACTGACCAGAGTTTAACGTTAAGCGGGATAATGAAGCCTCCCGACCAAACACTAACACCTTCCGTAGGCATACACAGAGGGGTTTTGTGCCCACTTCATTCACCAATACTTGTTAATTCACGGATGGTCACAAATGCAAAGTTGTTCAGTTGGCGACGACCCGCCAAGGCAAATATTGTTGTTCATGGTCCTGCAATAGCATCGTACCCTGTCTCTTGAACCAACTGGAGACGTTTATAGGAAGCCCAAACCTAATTTGTTTTCGTGCTTTAAGATGGTCTCGACCCGGCTTGGTATTTCGTGTATTGAATTCTTCTGCCCTTTAAGGGTAGGTGTTCTATCCAAGCACTGATCGTACGTGACAGCGGCGTTACAGATGTCGGGTGGCGGGCTGGGAGCGTGTCCGTGACGACCGCCGTATACACAGTGCAGACAGCTCGCACAAAGAGTCGTTATCATCTGCTCGCTCAACAACTCGCAACTTCTGTGAACTAAGTTCATTCACAGGGCGTTAAATTGGCAAGGAGGTGAACATACCCACCACATTCGTTGACGAATGCCATCTGACTGGGAGTATTAACCCAGTATGTCGCACCAATGATACTCTTTGTCGCAGACTTACTCAAATGTCCAAAGTGTTTTCAGTATAGTAAACTGGTCAAATTGAGTTATTGAAAATAACAGTCTAGTTTTACCTGCAGAAGCGACTACCCTAACTATAGAAGCAGGCGCATCCAAATATACCGGTAACACACAATAAGAAAAAATACTTATTTTTTTATCGGAAAACCATGTACTGCTTTATGTACCTCCTTTCTGGAGGTAAAGCTGAAAGCGGATCGATTTGATTAGTTTTCGATAATAGAGACTGCTACAAGTAATTTTGATAATTAACTCATTTAAAAGTAATGAACTGACAAATGTGACGATATCAATTGATACATTGGGACAGATACAAGATGTGAAAATCCGCTTCTGCACGTTCTAACTTGCACTTCAAAATGGGCAAGCCTGTAGGAATTATCAGGTTTGTAGTTAAACGTGGTAAAACCAAAGATCTCTAACAATAAAACAACATAATGCTCAATATTAAATAGTGAACGACTCAACATTATAAAGCACATGCGCATGCATCAATATTAACATCAGAATAAATCAATATTTATTATGTGAATACAACATACTAGATGAGACAGGATCAGTTGAATATCTAAAGTTACATTATTCTCGGAGTTGCATCAGACTTTCATAACTGCGAATACTTCCGTTATCATTAAATGCTTTATTTTTCATTTCAGAAGCTGTATACTATTATTACTAACATCTATTAAATATCGGAACTATTACTAATAATTAAGCATGAGTATTCTTCAGGGGCATAAAACGCATATATACAGTTTGTTGAGAGCATACTCAAGACTTACTTCATGAACACTATTTATTATAATCCAATAAATTTCAAATGTGTCTTTAAACTCTTACTAGATTAAGAACAACAAATCGATTACCCATTGAAACTTGGCGTTGGAATAATATTGAAAAATAAAACTGAATACATTTAAGTATTGTTGATGAATATAGTTTCGTACATTACTCAGCTACAATAGAGGATATATATATTATCTAAATCCCTTTTAAATATCTTGTATATCTAATGAAATATGACTAATACCATCTATTACTTAAAGTTGCCGAAAATGTGAAAACATGTCTATGTTTGTTTTAATGCAAGCACATACCAGGTTATCGTCGCAAATGGGTGAAAGATTCCCGCAGCGACGTTAAACTCCATAATCACTCACTCACTCACATACCAAGTTGTATCGCTATGTGCAATTTTCCAAAATAGATTTCTGTTCTGTTGAATCGTATACTCTCACAGTACGTATCATGCCATGATGGTGAATACACGCGCCCCCCCTCCCCCCCACCCACCGGTACCCTCACACCACGGCTGCACTCATGTATACACACCGCCAGCCGTAGCCATTATCCAACAGTCTATTCACTTTAAATAGTCCATTAAATGTTTGTCCATTGAATTTTTGTCAGCAAATAAGCCCATTTTGTTACTAAATTTCATTTCGCTTCAGAAAGTTTGTCATAATAATACATGCATTTTTTTACGTTACCATTATTACAATTAATCAACTGTAAGATACAGACATTAAATCTAGAATACCAGGTGTCGGCTCTCAAATGTATATTAAGTTAATGTTAACGTGTATGTCTAAACGACACCTATTATAGTTTAGTGCGAGGCATAATAAACCATGATTTAATTGGCAAAATTATTAAGTTATACGCATACAGCTATCAGATACACGTACAGTAATGTTGAATATTTTGTTAAATGTTATGTCTTCATTTAGAATGTGTTTGTTCAAGTTCAAGTTCTTTAAAAAAAATATTGTTTAATAAAACAAAATATACTATAACAAACGTAAAGAAAACTATTATTAGTCGTATTCATTTAATTATTCATGGTATTTTTGCTCTTTTTCTTTCGAATTCGCATACATTTTAACGGATATTTCTGTACAAATACAGTATCAAACTATGAAACGAAATAATATGTGTACAGTGAATTGTACATGTTGCCATATGGCGATGTTCGCTACATTACTGGAGATTGCCAATAAACTGTATGAATGTGCATAAGGAATTCATATCGAAATATAGCAATTTAATTTTGAATGTAAAACAAAGCCATACTACTAACTCTTAAATATGTATTTACTACTTAATACATTAATTAACAGGAATCAAAATACTGGGATTTCAATAGTATTTTATCGCAATCCTGATAGAACAGGGTGGCAAGTTGAAATCTAGAGCTAATTATTAATACGCGTGCATAAGCCCACCTGTTTGCTTGGATCGATTGACAAGCAGTGAACTATGTATCTGTTACGTTGACGCTCGTAGACTGACGTCAGCAAATCACTTGTAATATTGCAATTGACAGTGTGAAGGCAGTCTTTGATAGGCTGTAATATCTTGTAGGTAGCAATCTGCCTTCATTTCCCTTTGTCACTTTGTCGCGGTTAATCCGACATCAACATATCTTTCTTGATTTATGCGGATTTTCAATATATCGTATGGATCTAATTATGAATATGTATGATATACTACTTGACATACGACCTATATCGATGCATAATATAGTTTACTTTCAACAACATTCTACTGGCATATCATAACTCAGATTTGAAATGTATTTCTAGAGAAAAACGGTTTTAGTTGTAGAACTTTGGTTACATGATAAATATTATTAGTATCCATGGTATTCCATTAAATATATTTCGTAAAATGTGTATGTTACAACAGCAGACATGAAACTCTTAGTCTTAACATACACAGTTCAAATTTAAATACCACAAACTTTATATTGGCAAATTTGACAGTTAATCTTTATGTATCCTATGAATTACTTGGTAGGCAAACAGGAAAGTTTATAAGCAATTTCACCTCACATTGAACTTCGAATAAACACTAGGTATAGTTAATATGGTTGATCTTATGCTAGATACTAAGATATATACACATATCTTTTTTTCAATATTGTTCAAACCGATATGCACGCATCTTATACAATCACAAGCAGTGCTCCGTGAACAATCAAGATTACTAAATAGTCATTCATAAAAAAAAACTATAACTAAAATATAGGAATGTAAGGCCCTTGTTTCAGAAAAAAATATTACGTCTTAAAATATATCAAGAAAGCAATATACCGATTCAAATAAGAATGTATAAATGCTTATATATGGAGTATAAATTAGCATTCACGCCTCTGCATATCATCAAGAAGACTAGGTTACCAGCATTATTACTTGCCCCGGTTAATTGATACTATTATTAGCGGACTTCTGTGCAAGCAGAAATGTCGGTAAATATAACTGGCTAGCAGTAGGTAACAAACCATGTACTCCTAGAAGATTTTGTAAACTGTCGAAGTAGAAAATTGTCTTAGATCTGCACTTGATTTCTTGGTTTGTGTGACATTTTCAAAGCAATGCTTACCACCTCCATCAACGTCGCGTTATGAATAGTCATTACATTAAAACATATTTTTTTTTACATTTAGGTATGTCATAACGTTAATAATATCAATCTCTTTAAGCTTAGATTGAATTCCGTAATCTGTAGTAATTCACTAATAGTGAGATATTTTGTGATTGGTTAGTCTAATTGATTTAGAACATGACTTCATAAATATGTGACTGGTCCTTCATACACTGTGTTTTCAACGAATAACATATGTCTTCCTATTGTGGTTGCAATAAAATAAATACTACAAAGTATGCGTCATATTTCTATTATCTTTAAGAATGTGTGATTCCTCAATAATTGCAAATAAATCAATGTTATGTGTGATGATACTACGCACAAATAAATAGTTAAGAAATACTGTATGATTAGAGCAGGAAATTATTACAGCATTTGAGAACAAATGGAACTATAGTGATCTCCCAATAAAAGGGGTAAACTTTTCAAAGGCATATTGCCAATCGAGTTCACAGCATCTGTTATGCTTAATGAGAAATTAATTACGTATTTCCTCAAATGAAGAGAAGTGTCGGTTAGGATGAAGTGCTCGTTTTCCGCTGATCGAGCCATTAACACATATTGTCGATGTTGCATTGCGTCATAATTGCGCATTAGATTATGTCCGTACAATGGGTAGCAGTACCAGACCTATAGGTACACTTTCGGTAACATCATTGAACGATTTGAGGCAGGGTGCCGCGGGGCTTGTCATTGTAGTTAGGATGGAAATGATTGAATGAGTAGCGTACACACACTGTCGTGGAGTGAGTGGAGTGACACCCGGAAAACATCGGTAAACCCTTGTCAATCGGTCCAATTCTGTCAGTGAAACAACTTTGAGCTGCACAAAAACATACCAAAGGTGTCAATGTTTTCGGCCGGTGTGATTGGAAAGCTATCAAACACGTAACTTGAAGAGTTCAGAACAACTTAATATAATCAGGAGAATTTTAAACATGTATCAAATGTTGTTAACAATCAAATCTTTATAATAAGATATTCCAATCAACTTTATTATATTATAACAAAGATATGTTGACACTAATCTATCGAATAATACTAAATAATAATATTTAAAATATTTATTAATTTATGTATGCCCTATGTGCATATTAACAATCTTGGTAAATAGTTCAGTATATTTTCTCTCGTTGGTATTTTCATAATGTACAGTTCAGAACCAAAAGAAATGCTTTAAACTTCAATCATAAAACATATACAATTTCTTATCGCAAGTTTATAGTAGCTCACGAAGTACTCACAAAGTAGCCGATACCCACCAATACCATTATTCACTTTAATAAACGAATACTATTTTATCTATTTAGTCCATAATTATACAATTGACATTCAGGAAATTTTGTAAATATATTTAAGTAGCCATACTGTATGTTTATAGTTACATATTGCACAAGAGGATAGTCCCAGCCCATCTCCGTTACAGCTCTATACTAGGGTATCAGTGTTGATAGCAGTTGTTGTTTTGAACTCCACACAAAAAACAACAGCAAAAAGAAGATGGACGTATTTCTATATACGCGAGCGTCATTCCTCTTATTATGTTTACGATATATCGGAAGCGTCAATTTTCTTAAGTAGTACTATATATGCTTCAACAAGAGATATAACAGTATGCGTTGAAACAGCTGATCTTCAAATATTTTCAGACGAAACGTTTTTCAATATCTTAGTACGTGAGGATGGATAGGTGAGCTCATGGTATCGCCAGCCCTGCTTGTAAACGTTAATATTGATTCAACTAGATAACTAGCAAATGTATATTTTAGATACATCTCATGTGTTGTAAACCATCAGCAAATAACATCACGTTTCTCATACTGTTATTGTTTTAATGAGTAAGTTACCGGTACTTTCTATTGAAAATATATATCAATGGATTTAGTAGATTCAGCTCATGAATGAAAAAGTCAATATGTGCATGATTGTGTAAATACAAATAGCGAGAGAGTAGTCTATATATGCAGCTAAATCAAGTGGGTACTACGCACGGAATGTTAAAAAAAAAAAGCCTTACTTACAGCCATTTGACAGCTACCGAGAGATCTGTGCACAGAAGAAGAATCGAAAGCAGTCTCAAAAACAACACTGCGTTGGGTAACAGCATTGTTGTATGTAATCCAGAAATCCACGCTGGTTACAAATCCACTATGATGTCATGTTTCCTTTACACAGAAGATATTGAACATGTAAGACTTGGGTCTTTAGTAGGGTAGCTATATCCACTTGGATATATCCAATTTCTTCCCTCGATAAAAAAAAAATACCAAGTGTTGAAAGTGTGAAGAAACACGATATCTGTTATTGCGTTAGCATTCCTCTCTAAACTTTGTTTTCATAATCCGATGTTTTTCCAAGACACAGTTGTGTTGTGTTGTGGTTTTCGTCTGTAAAGACTTCCTATTCACTGACTGGGTGTACACACTCCTAGTAGGATCTCACAAAGTTTGGGCGATTAGGGGCGCACTTGTGTCATCCACAGAAAGACATGCCACTGCAAAATACCGAGATACATCAGCTCAATGAGAAAGCTCTGTGTAAAGCACTGAAACAGACTGTGGTCGCTCTGTCATTAACACTCGTAGTCCCATCATTCGGGAAGAAATATTCTACAGAGATCCGGTCGCTCCGAGACCCCTCTCATAAGCTAGGACCCCTTCACCGTTTAAACCTATTCTATTTGGTTCGCCGGTTAACCTTGCTTGAAAGCGTGTGCTCAAAAGTATCGTCTGCTACTTAGTCACGTGACAGAAAGTCACCACTCTCGGCGTGCGTTGCATACGCTTGTCGTACATATCTTACAGACTATTAATGTGTAGAATAACTCCGACTTTGACAAATCTGCTGATTGTTTTTGGATGGAGACGCTTCAACGGGTTAGATAAATATTACGAAACTAAGGCGAATACAGAGACTATCTAATTTATACGATTGCGAGTTGATGATAAATAGGCTATGTAGTCAACAGAAATACCGGATACTGAGGCAGGTAAAACACGATTGCCAAGTTGCGCTGTAAATATATATATCTGAATATATATCTAAATATATATAGTTCGTGTCTTGGTGTGTGTGTGTGTGTGTGTGTGTGTGTGTGTGTGTGTGTGTGGGTGTGTGTTTGGGTGGTAGCGCAGTGGTAGAACGTTGATTTTCGGAGCCATAGGTTCCAGGTTCAAATCCCACCCCGGAGGCCCGGCATCAATGTTCGCGAAAGTTACCTTTCTGACGCGAAGGATGCGATAGGATGCGATGTCTGTAGAGTGGCAATGCAGTTACATGAAATCGTCTAAGTTCACAGTGGTATGTGGGTAATATGCTACTGATTTCGTGACGTAGAAACCAAAACAGCTACAATGAAATGTATATAGAGGATGGTACATAACCAGAATCTAGTGGGGTTTGAGACCGTTTTCACGATAGTATTAAGCAAAGTCGGCTCTGCCACCTGTATCATTTATAAAATGAAAAAAGAAACACGTTCTATTTAAATGAATACGACTAAAAACATCAACAACATTGGAGGACAAGCCAACCTACCAAAATACGCTGTTAAAAGATATACAAGCATGTGATAGAGTTATCCGATAATTACTTCCCTTGAACGTTTCAATTATTACGGAATTACTCAAAACCGTCGAAACAAAGCTTGGCATTAAACGACTTCGTAAAGTAGCTGCTTGAAATTCAGAACGTTAGCAATGTATTAAGCTAATTGCTAGTCGGCGAATCCTTAAACAAATTAAGGTAGATAGCAGGACATTCATTTGTTTTCAACAAATAAAGGAGTATTGGAAGTGGGTAATTAAGCATCAATTGTAGATGGGTCGGTGACGTCCTTCAAAAAATGTTGGTTTATTGAGGAGGATGGGCGTTAATTTGAAGCATTTAGTCGTAATCTTTCCCCATGCTTAAATTCCCAAACGTGCACAGGTTTATATATGAGTGCTTTATTATATCTCCTCGTAGTATACATATACATATATTCCAAGCACGTTAGACATATCTTTAATAGAAATTATAATGGTATTTGATCTTATATTTAATGATAAACAAAAAAGATTAAAACACTTGAATAAATCTTTGAAAATACTTCTTCGAAAACTGTCCACTAAATTTCTAAATATCGAATGCTGTACCCTTGACATGATACTATATTTGATCTGTGAATTTTATTTGTATGATAATATAATATAATATTACCTACAATTCACTAATGCAACAGAGAAATATAGAGAGCAGACAACCCGTTAGGATATACCATCCAGGCAAATGATGATTGTTACATTCTTGACATTTGAGTGAGGCTGACTTAACGCGTACACCAAACGGTGTCGGCCTGGTTTCCCGACAAACCTATTTTACATAGTACCGGATTTCCGAAAAGCCAGGGATTTCAAAGTTCCGACTACCCGAAATCACTGTACCTACACGTACAAACACTGTCCCTACTTGCCGACAAGTGAATCTGCCCCCGTTAATGTCCACCATGCCAAAACAGAAACCACCCCAATCTGATGATGAGACTGTCAACTTGAGGAGGAACCATCAGCTTGTTCCAAACGGAATTCTCGAAGAGGTCCTGCCTTTGACTGTCATGAAGACCTTCATATATCGCCAACGACACAAGTCATTTTACCGTCTTAACCAAATGACATGTTTAATTAAAAAGCTCATTTGCTGACCAACTTATCATGCTTATGATGACTTTGTTGATTTTGATATTATATCGACATGTGGCTGAAATACTGAGTGCGACATGTACTTTAACACACTTAAATCATAAGCCGCCAGAATAAATATAAGTACGATTTAACACAGTATTCTTGTTGTTCTTACTTAGTGTTTTCTTTGAGAAATGCAAGTACCGAATGTACCGAATGTACCGAATTTCCGAAATAAACCAATCTCACCGGTACCGGATTACTGAAACTACATTTCTATGTCTGTTCTCTAGTTTCGCATACTCGGTCCAAAAACCAGCAACATGCAAACATGTGTACACACAGACATCATAAGCGCATGCATTTTGCAGGAGAGATAAACGTATGTTTAAAACAATCAGTTGGCTTTTAGCAGCCACTTTCTTCAGCAAATAATTACACACAAAAACTCTCCAGATTGATTTTTGACCATTTTTCAAAGATATGCAGAGATATTTTTACATCTGATTTTAATGTTCAGAATGCAAGGCATCAATTTATTTGATAACAGGTATGTATAAAGAGAAGGAGATAAAACTGGAGTACGTTGCAATGTTTTTTTTAAAAACCGTATATGGATGACTTTACAACGGTTCCTTATGTACGTTTTATATAACAATGCAACGAATTGATATGCGCCTATTGTGACGTATGTAGCGAATTGCAATACGCCTTAATGTAATTTTTACGAAATGCTGATGGACTGCTCTGTGCCTTAGAATATATTGTAAGGAACTGCAATACCTTCTGACGAATTGCTATGCGTTTTAGTAGTAGTCCGAGAGCTAGAGGGCCGAAATGAGGTATACCATACACACGGCCCGGTCCCTTTATTTTCTTGGTACTTCATTATGAACATATGACTGCTGCTTGCGAATCCGAAGTCTGCACCAAAATCTGACCCTACGAAAGTATGTTTTTGAAATTAAATAAAACATTTTCAACGGAATTTATTAAGCGCGTTTTTTCGGTGTTGCGTCATTAATCATAAACCTATCTCAGTAAAAATATACACAAACTGATCTAAGAATAATTATCTTTCATATGAAGAATCACAAAATGGTAAGCTTTGATTCTTAATAGTTCCAATGTAATGTCAAATATGACAAACAATCGACAAACGCACCAATCCATCAGGAATGCATCCAATAATAGTGACACTGGTATGCAGTTATCTTATATAATTCACTTGTTGTGTTGGCCAAATATATCGCCATATCTCAATTCGCTTGACAATCAATGTACACACCATCCTTTGATAACCCCAGGGACATGTTATACAACTTAAATATAGCTAATTTCCCGATTTTGTCACACGTCTGCCCGTTAGTTGCCCCTTGTTTGGTTCAAGCCTTGTAAAGTTTCCTGATAATTTCACCAGAAGGGGCCATGAGGTCAACGGCATGTACTGGCAAGTGAGTGAATCCACCCCGATATACTATAAACATCCTGCTAAGTTTATCAGATATAAATTATATCAGAGTCTAAATGAATAGTACTCATTCTTGTCATTCATATGCATAAATATGACGTAAACTGTAGGCATACTTGTATGTTTTTTTCTGTAGGATATTTTTAATGGCTAATTAAAAAAAGTAAGTTATTTATCTGCCTATATATAATGAATGAGTTCGGGTTAAGAAATCTGGTGTCATTCTTCTTCAAGTGTGTCTGCAAGTTCTTGAAGTGTACCTGGAGCCTATAACCTAGGTGTAATGACTGGTCAAAGGGTTATAAAAATAGCTCTACTGACTGGTCAGAAGGGTCTAAGATAGCTGTAGTGACTGGTCAGAAGATTAGGATAGCTGTATTGACTGGTCAGAAGGTTCTAAGATAGCTGTACTGACTGGTCAGAAGGTTCTAAGATAGGTGTACTGACTGGTCAGAAGGGTATAAAATAGTTGTAGTAACTGGTCAGAAGATAGCTTTAATGACTGGCCAGGTTACTGAAATTTATTAACATTTTCTACATACATGTACTTTACATATTATTTAAGGTAGTAATTTTAGGTTTTCGTCGTATTCGCTTCGAATAGACAGTTTTCTCACAAAACATGATTAAGCTAAATGGGATTTCATCGGTTACCGCATAATGATATGTCTTGCAATTGTATGTGGGTTATACGTGTACTGAATTTTAAAAGTTTGATAGCATTTCAACTTCATCAATTGAGTAGCGTAACACCAGTACAAATCGCCCCAGAAGACACATCAACCCTATACAAAATGAAATGTTTGGAATGCAAGTTCATGAAGTTGCCAGACCTAGTCAGGTCTCCACTTTTCCATTTCAGATGCTGCGGAATGTGATAAATTACTTCCAAATAACTAATTATCAACCCTTAACACTGCAGCCAAATAGCGGAAACGTCTCTGTTGTAGGTGCATACCATGAAGGTGAAATTACTATTTTATTGACATTTCCGACGGGCGTCTATTGTTTTCGGAAGTGAAGCGGGGAGTCTACCTAATTCATCCTTCAGTTTCCAGGTGAAATACTGCTTGGTTCTGTCTGATCCAACTACTAGATAAGCCTGTATGATATTATGTGTAGTTCTGTTATGGGATTATGCCATGATGTGGGCTTAATGTCAGCGTATTAGTATGACATATATGTTATCCACGTCTGGAATTATATATTCATTTGAGATTAATTGTAGTCGCGTGGTTATTTCTCTTCATTATTTTGTTACATTATTTATTTCATTACTTGCTCATCAAAACGTATCTACCTCATGATCACGTTCTCGCAAACCTAATGGAAGTTGTAAATGCAATGAAATGTTAATAGATAGTGTAAAACACGGATCAAAGGAGTGTTATGATGATGTCAAAGTGATGGATGCTATCTTTCACAATACCCTACAACCTTCCGCACTCCGGCGTTACTTACCAGCAAAGATATCGCGACGGTCTGTGAGATTTCCTATTGATATATATATATATATATATATAGTTTCATATAGGAGGAGATACATTAATTTTGGAGACAAGATTGACTGATTGGAAGCAGACAAATATGCTAATTGCTTATAATTCCGGGAAATGAACGCGATCGCGATCGAATGTAGTGATAGCTATAGAGGTCGTGTAATATGATGTAGTCGCTCCATTGTCACTCAAGCCGACATAACGATATTCGTGTACGGAAACTAGTGACTGATTGACTTAAGATTGTATTTGTAACAAAATAGGACATTGTCTATCAGTGACGGGCGGACAATATACGTGTGCGGAAAATATCGCAGTTCAGTAGTGACAGTCGGACAGAGTATATACTTGTATGTAACATAGAGTCTGCGAGTGACGATTAGAACTAACAACATACCCGGTATGTGTACGGAAACTAGCGTAATTCAGTAATTACTTGCCAATAACATGATGTATCCGCGAGTAGTGACGGCGTACAACAATGTCCATGTATCGAAAATAGCTATATAAGTTGTATAATAGTGACTGACGGACATACCATGTATTTCAACCCAGCTTGGCGGGTCCACGAATGACGAGCGGTCATAAACTAAATTTCAAATTCGGTTGAAATGTTGAATTGGAATTAAATTGTTTACTCCAATATGCAAGTCACAACAACAAAAAAGAGTTAATCTGGGTATAGGTGGCGTTGTACAGGGGTGTGTAAAAACATGGTTTTGGTAGCATTCGTCTTTCGCCGTGGACTAGCAGAGAGACATGCCGAATTTTAACAGATGTTTGTAAACATTTCAAATTTCAAATTTTACCGTATTGAAAACTGTCGAGATATGAAGCATACCGATATGTTTCATGTGTTTATAACCTAGAGTAGATAACGTTGGAATCCTATCTGTAAAACGTTATGTTGTAGCATGAATATGGTTTGTTCGAATTTTAACAGATGTTTGTAAACATTTCAAATTTCAAATTTTACCGTCATGAAAACTGTCGAGATATGAAGCATACCGATATGTTTCATGTGTTTATAACCTAGAGCAGATAACGTTGGAATCCTATCTGTAAAACGTTATGCTGTAGCATGAACATGGTTTGTTCAAATTTATATTTTCATTATTACGTTTTATCTGGCGAGTGATGTTTGGAGCCATAGGAAATGGTCGCAACAACGAGAGTGATGAAAAAAGCCTAATGTAGGTCACGCGAGGAGCCCAACGTGGGCCATGAGATTAACTATTACGCACTAAGTATCGCCTATCGTAGACAGTCCAGCCCTATAGTAGGTTTATATGTAACACACGTGGATTTGTTAAATAATTATATAATTATATATTTACGTATGTTAGCATGGGTCATGAGTGACCGAACTGTACATGCCCTCGTACAAAATATGCCTATGCAATATTAAAATTAATTAGAAGATGGTATTTTATCTGAGCTACAAGCATCCAACCGACGAGTCCCACAGTTGGCGTGCAAACACGTGGCAACTTCAACTGGCATTTATGGACACTTGGCATACAGACAACATTGAAATCACCATGGAATGTCTTCTTGTTCTTGTCTTTCATTTCCGAAAGTGTTCGCTGATAACATTGTCTGTGAATCTACTGCAAGGCCAAGACTCGTACTCTTTACTTTGGTAAAACGATGTAGCCATGCCTTCGTTCTCCAGGATTACTGTGTACGTCATGGTATTATATTTACATTTTGAATATGTACATTCACTCGAATATTAAAGCAAGGATGATATAGCGTAAGATTTTTTAATATATATCCTGTTGCATGAAAAATAATTGTGCATTTATTACGTGGCTTGGGAAACTAAGTTAGGCTATTTGTGGACAGCCTCGTATTGAATATATGAGGCTGTCCACAGATAGCCTAACTTATAGTAATGCCATGATATTTACGGATATTGCTCAACCCTTTGGAATTGAATAGAGGACATTAAGAATAAGTAGTCTTTCTTAAAATATTCTAATATATATATATAATAAGTTATTTTTCTTAAAGGCATACACTCGCTGGTTTATGGTTAAACGTATTTTTACATGAAAGTATGTGCATTTGATGTGTCTACATCAAGTATGTTGGGTAACCAGCTACATATTCCGCATATCCCACTTCAATATTTTTATTATTTTATTATTTTTTAATATGTATAGCTACGTAGATTTATTGGTACCAGTAGTCGTGAAAGGTTATTTTGACGTGTTCAATGATTAGAGTTACCCCCCTTAGTCTAGTAGACTATAGAAAATTGAGATATTACAGTACATTACCAACTGATTATTCGGGTTTTACCGGAAATGTAACCTGCAATGGAATTTTACCTATCCTACAGCGGTGACAAGATACCTCCAAAAGAGATTATATGTATGCTAAGTGCACATACTTTGCATTATAAACTCCAATTCGGTCCAAAACGACAAATTAATCTGTGATTGTATGCCTTTAATATCTTCGAATGATTCTAATATATATTTTTAATATTTGTGCTATAATGAATAACAGATATGGATACATATGAGAAATATAGATATTTTCTGTATTGACGATTCATAATATTCAAGAAAAACAGTTTACATAAGGTAATATGCATAGTGTGATATTTAGTTTTTGTTAGATGTATAATAAGTAAATAAATATTTCCACGAATTAAGATACGTAGAAATAATAACCATTATGTCTCCCATGGATCAGGAGATCATTGTTCGAACAATTAATTCCTCTTATTTAGTTTTCTTGGGCACCTCATTATTACATGCTTAATGATATCATGAGATATGCCAAGTAAGCATTCTCTGAATTCTAGGTTAGAGCATCCTAGCTTACTTTACTAACATTGGCAAGTTTATGAAAGGCTGTGGTTGTCCAGACAGCAGGTTGCCATCGTCAATGCTCTATTTTTAGGGTGACGTATGTATGTGCTCAATTTGTTATTAAGTACTATTATAAAACACAGAACAAAATTACTAGGTAGAATATGTACGTGTATTGATGGGGAAACATCCGTATTTCTACTTCTCTAATCATGTGGCTGATAATAAGATCCAGGTAACCAAACTAATTGAAAATACACGTATATCGTGGTCCTTATCTATCCGGACCACTGATCACACGCATGCCTAAACTGTTCGTCGTTAGGTAAGCATATACTTCTACGTTCATTCATTTGTTGATGGAATTAGTAGTCCATAAATACTAGTTTCCCAAGGTAGTCTAGTGAGGTTTGATATCCTAGTCTAGCTAACAGTCGATTGTAATAAGGGCTTCTTCTATAGTCAATATATCCCAGGTGGCTAAAGCAATCTCTGCGTTTGTCATACAGGTCCTCTAGGTGTGTTTGGAGAGAGATCGAGTCCAATCATCTCACACTCCTGGCTGTCCACGACAAAGGGGTCATCTTAACTACTACCTCCAACACACCGACAGAAAGTTGAGTGTTTCTTGGAACTCCTGTTTGTGAATGAGAGTCTACTTGTAGTTCACACGTAAGTGGTTTCAATTCGTGTCCTATCAGAAATGAAAACCGACATGGTTCCATAGTGCAAATACGACTCCTACCACACTGCAAACAACGTGTCGCGTCGAAGTTGTATTTTAATTCGTGATAACAGATAAAAGTGAACCAAATCTTGTTCAAATTAGAGTGAAAGTATTTTAGATGAATCTAGGTCTTCAGTCAGATAATAGGAGAGTGTATTACGGAGACATGATAAATTCTCATGATAAAAAAAATCTTGTAATGAAATTCAAACACATTCTAACATCATCACTGTCATAAAATACTAATAAATACTAATAAATGGGCTTGTAAGCTGTGCATTTCATCGTGCATAGCAACGCCATTGTACTATAATCCAGGGACCCGTTGTAGAGAACGTAGCATATATTTCTCTCTCTCTCTCTGTGTGCGTGCGTGCGTGTGTGTATGAGTGTTCTTGTGTGCATGTTAGAGTAGGATCCACGCATGCGCTCTCAGAATTATATGTGATGTCACAGGACCGTGATCGTGTTAATTTCATGCACATCTAGCTTTGAACAGCATAAATCCATCGCCGTCTTTGATTTGTGTGGACAGTTGCAAGTAAATCGTTTCCGCTGTGATATACACGTCCAGAGGCTGGGTGACACGCAGGTTAGATATACATGAGAAATGATGTACTAGTACATGTACACACACACATATATATATACATATATATATATATATATATATATATATATACGGTGCATATATAGCACTACAATGATAGATGTCTACCTGATTGCTATGTGTAGTCGGTTGAGTTTATGATGGCGCTGTATGTTTTCAGTTATCTGTGGCAATAAAATCACGCACTTCTGTAAGACCTGTTACTCCAGAATCATGTCAGTAATTTGCTAAACAGCATTATTAAAATTCAAAGTACAATATATATGGCGCCACTTTCCAGAACTGTCTGTATGTAGTATGTAGTATGTAGTATGTAGTATGTAGTATATAGTATGTAGTAGCAGAACAATACCAGACATGATCATCTCATCTGGAGGACCTTACTTTCAATGTAAAGGGTCCCATATTACTTTTATGAAACGAATATCCTAAAAAGGATTAGACAAAATTGAAAACATAAATGCCGTCTCCTTAAAGTAGTTTGTTATAATATTCTTATTTTTATTCTTATGACTATTATTAGTAGTAGTAGTAGTATTGTTAGAATCATAATAATAATAATAATAATAATAATAATCATAACCATAAGCATAATAATAATTCATTATCATCCGTCTTTCAGTATTGCATTTTCATGCAAATATGGGACCATTTGTTTAAGAAAGAGTACAAACCAATTAGTCAAATTGTATGCGTTTAGGCGCGGTCACACCGGAAATGATAATGATAACGATAACGATTTTCAGAAAATCGCTATAAGTGTAAAACGATGTACATGTATCCGGTGACACTGCAACTATGATGATACCGAGATTTCGTTCTGTACTTTCCGGATTAGTTGGGGATCGCTCGGCGAGCAATTTGTTTCCTGATGAAGGAGACGTTTTGTTTTGCTGCCCAATCAGCACTCACCAAAGTTAGATACCCTTCCCCATATACCGGTATTGAGATGCTAACGAATTTCTAGAACGATATCAGTGTGACCGCTGCGGTGAAACTAAACCCGGAACGTTTTTCTTTTTATCGTTATCGTTATCGTTCAATGTGTCGCCGCGCCTTTAATCGCCTATGTGTATACACGTACATGCATTGTGAAAGGAGTCCCTAGCAATGGTACAAAACAATACACACACAAAATTGGCTGACAAAAACTGCTTGGATGAATGCAGCATGCCGTCCACACAGACATAATGCAAACTTCGCATGCAGCGCTGTCCAACCACGGCCACACATGTTGATGCGCGACCATAAAAATTGTTTTCATTCCTTACTTTCTAGCACTGAATAAAATCGTAATATATATATAATTTAATAACCCATTTAATGGCAGGTGGCGGCCGCCCGGATAGTGATAAGTGTTCAACAGTAAGGAGATTCTGGTTGCATAAAACTGCCTTCATCAATGAAATGATATCAGGTATACATGTATTTTCGCCGTGCGTAGATCTACTCTAGTTACTATTGTAATGTATGGGGACATGGAGATATCGGTTTGTCTATATCATAACGAGCACAAGATATAAGTGCAGTTGAAATTAAATGGTAAAATTAATTAGTCTACATGAATTTGGAACGCGTTTTTCTTCTTCTCGAGAACAGCATCAGACTTAATTTATAAACAAATCATTTAAATTACTGTAAACAGAAATGTCATAGGTGCCTAAAATTACAAGAAGTTAACCAAACATGAATGTTTGTACCATCTACATGGGACTCTGCTCGGTATTAATTGAGCGCGCCTTCCCTTCCCCATAGTAGTACTATTATGTTATGAGCCAGACCAGTAAATGGCATGAACAATGAAAATATAACTATAAGGCAAGGAATGTCAGTGTTAAATTGTGAAAGTGTATATTGCTTGATTTAAGCATTGATGAAATCGTATTTCGTAAAAAGATGAAATAACCCATCAACGAATATAAGCATGTAAATGAATATACAATATGTATCAGAAACAACATATAGAGTGGAAGAGAAGGAACATTATTGTTGCTATCAAAAGTGAAGTTCAAAGCCACAACATGCCACGATAGACCACACGCACGTCTCACGTTAACATCACATTCTGTTTTCATATTTCTCAAACGAAGCTGTGAAGCTGGTGTGTGTTTTGTTATAAAACAGAGCTTATTGGAGGAAAGCCCCACGAGACTGCGTGCTGCGCGTATAGAAACAGCGCCGGGAGTATCCAGTTACAAGTCAGAGCTTCGGCCCAAGATGTTGCTGAAAAGCTAAGCCAAATAAATATACTGCTCAGTAAATACCTGCTAATTGCTGCAGCGCCGATGTTTGGTAAATCGCGAATTATGTCATATAAGTAAACTGAGAGGACAGTACCTAACGCTTTTGTGTATACAAGTTTATTTCAAGCATTTTTGGCATCGCTTTAATATTTTTTTCATTGATAATTTTTTTTCTATTTAGAAATAATGAATAGAATTATCAGAATTTCAGCGTTAAATATCGATTTGATTCATAATTGGATATTTTATAAGCTACCTACCTATTGCTACAAGTATGTTGTGGTTAATATGCAAGTGGTATCCGTTATTGTCATAACAACGTATATCGAGTAAAATACAATAAAATACATAAATGTGTGTATCATAACATTATACATGCAGATAGTATCGAAATAAACCCACAATTCCATAGATGTAATGAAATATTATTCTGTTATGTGGGAATATACAGTTCATTACGCAATAGTAAATTCGACACTTGCATGCCATTGAAATATAATTCCATTGCAAAGTGTTGCATTTAAAATCAGAAACAGTATACGTTCGGCGCCTGTCACCGTCCATAGTCGACACCACTAACACCCGTGTATAATACCCAGAGTAATACTAATCAAGATGCTACGCGATAGGAGTTGGATGTCTGCAATGGGAAATACAATGACCATCAGGTAGACGTTGTTTCTTTATGCTGCCAGCAGACACACGACGTCAGAATAATGTTGTAATGAAGTCACGACCATTCTTACTGTATTCATGACTGGTCCCCGACTTCCGGGCGTTCTGTAAGTAATCGCTACCGCGTAAACACGCTGAACCACGCTACTTACATTGTCCTTTGAGACAACTTGTCTGTACAGGGATTGAAACAATGACGACCAATTCCCGACGTCACGTCATACTCCTTTCCAAGCTTCTGCTCAATACAATAAGTGAATAAACGTCAGTACAACGTGACCGACGGATAGCAACGTCAGGACAAATATATATTAATGTACGAGCTCGTGTGTCATATTGATTTTACGACAAGTGTTCCTTCAAAGTTAATATTTTCCGAGCGAAAATGTTGAGGTAACGATTATTTTGATGACATTGTGACAACGTAGTGATATGACGCTGTGTGAAGGTTGTATAATCAGGTCGTACATTGTTTCAAAATCAACTAGTTCTAGACTGATTAGTGACGTTGTGATACAACCATCCTACAACGTTGTGTGCCTGCTGGGAAGAAAAGAAAGATAGCAAGGTTAAATAGCACATCTGTCTTTAATGAATAATCCGACATTTATATCTATTGGTATACGTATTACCTTATCGAATTGAACCTGCATCCAAAAGAGTAACTGCATTACAGTATTATGACGAGTTTTTTTTTTTGGTATGCAGTGCATACATTGGTAGACAGAACTCATGGTCTGGTTTTGTCTGACACCATACTGTCCAATCTATCAAGTTTGTCAACACTGTATACTATATCCAGAAACAGGTTCTAAAATACAACTGGCACAAAAATCCAACATTTTCCCAACATACACCGTACACCACACTCAATAACAGTTTTTAAGCATATGTCTATTAAACAGACAGCCGTTGTTCACACACCTTACACTGCAATCAGTAAGATGTAGCATACATCACAACCAATATCAGTTTCTAAACTCAATAGTAGCTGTATACCGTGTACCACATCTAATTATTCTACTAATACTCTTTTTTAGCTTGCCATTAGCACCTAAAACACCTATAACTGACTAAATTAAAAATATGACGCTGTATGCTTATGTTAGGAGGAAAGTCCGAAGCAGTAGGTCTACATGAACCACATAACTATAAACAAAGATCACTGCAACGCGCGCATGTGCATTGCAACATTTCTATGGTCGCACAACAGGTGAAAGAATAAACTATAGACTTTCTACGGATATGGGTTATACACGGGCATTTATAGACTATTAATTATTATAACCGAACATCCTGGAAGGATGTCTGCATATTATGCTATAGTATATTGTGCGGGTATGTGCCAGCACACCTGATAAAAAGCACGAGTACTAAAACACATCATTCAACCTCTAAGAAATCCCATTAGGATATGACCATTATCTGTAGCGTGCCTTACACCCGTACTACAATGGCAGAGTTAAGTTACTGTCAACACAATATTGACAGACAGTGAGGACTCAGTTTGGTGGCAACACGATACGAGTTCTCCCGCTATACCAACTTTTTACATCCATAAAATACGGCGTATAAATCGTCTGCCTGCAGTTGTAAACATCTGACGACAATTACAACTGACCATTAAATGTGGGGAGAATCCAAGTAATGGGATTCATCCAAGGGGGTAGCGCTATAAACCCTTTCAAAATAACCATTCCTTAACCAATCTATATATATATCTTTATATCAATACACGATATCTATTTCTATATCTAAATGAGATTTGTGTATATTTGGGGTCACAATGTGTATGCATTTATTGCAGAGTGTAGATGTTAATTTTGGAATCATGTTATCATGTAATAGAAATCATATTCTAAATACCGGCACTAAGTATTGCACTGACAGTTGTATAAGTCGCTTGGTTACAGAAAATCCAACTTCTCAATAACAAGATTTCATTCTCTGCCGAATCGTGTATGTATCTGATTCTGAGCTATATTATACTTGATCTAGATATGGTTTTTAAAATGACAATTGTTTTATTTATCGAGAAATATCTATTCAATTACCTTAGTTTTTTAATTGAATACTTTTAAATTTTATTTTCACCGTCTGGTCAATATAAAACCAGACTATATGTTTTCGCTTGGTTTGATAAGGCAGTGCTAATCATGAAAAACAAATGTGATGGGATGGATCTAATGATTCATAGCTCATTCCAGAACTAATATAAATATATACTACAGGAATACCACCAAGAACCAGATTGTCTTATAAATGGACACTAGACCAGATATGTTCAGCATATGTTCATTGACTCATTATCAGTCCATGTAGAGCCAACTGTTGACAAAGAATCCTTGTCCATAAACAATCCACCCAAAATGGAATTAAAGCTAGTTTCAATTTCATATGGTAAACGCCTCGAGTAAGTCAAGCGATCTTCAGTTGTATGCAGGAGGACAATTCTCGTTAGTACTCATCAGCATGGTTCTTGCCCGAGTGATTATCGATAGAACATGAGTGAATGAGAGCCTATGTGATGAACATAGATAAGAAAGAGTTATCAAGCAGAAAATACCGTATACATAAGCTAACTCTTAACTGATATAAGCTGCAACTGTCTTGTCTGTAGACCCAGCTTATCAGATCTATCTCCTTATCGCTTCATATAATTTATATCGACCGTAGCTGATTGTTCGGTTATGCAAAGCAAATCTTTAGAATCTGCACGCGACAATCGGGTTTAGCAAGAGGAAATACAATAGTTGTGTTCTGTCTAACAGAATGTGGGAAGGAAAGAAGCTAGTCGTAAACAGTGTTCTAGGACGTGTGAGCTGGGCGTGTCAACCTACAAATATGCGTCAACATGACTCGGGATTAATCCACGGAATCAAGTGTCATTGTTAATCACCATTAATATCAATAATGTAATTAATATCTAAGATATCTATGATCCCATTTCAAAGAAAAACAGAGGCTATGACTAGATGAAATTGTGATCTCTTAAGTAATTAGTGACCCAGACAATGTCATTTTGTCATTACAACTTTATCAGAAATGATCATACATGCGAATCTGCAATATATTACTCGCTACAAACTAATAGCGTGAGAAGTTGGCCGGTATTCATATTATTAATAGAGCCTGTAGAATAGCGAATATGCAACGTTTAACACCAACTAATCCGATCACCTGGATCCCCCATACACCGAGCATGAAGAACACACACACACACATACACACACACACACACACACACATACACACACACACAAATACACACACAAATACACACACACGTACGCACATACACACATATACACACATACATATAAACACACACAAACATGCACACACACACACATACACACACACACACAAATACACACACAAATACACACACACGTACGCACAAACACACATATACACACATACATATAAACACACACAAACATGCATACACATACACACACACATACACACATACATGCACACACATACACACATATACACACATATACACACATACACACAAACACACATATGCATACATACACAGATATACACACACACGCACACACACACACACACACACACAAACAATAACACTAACACTATGTCTCCATTATTTTTAAAAACACAAACCGTCTGCCCAACTTATCTCAGATTAATATTTGCGAAGGTAAATTCCGGGCGCAAAATACACATGGCGAATGTTTGAGAATTGTTCTGCGTGCGGCATAACGATGTGAAATAACTTTTGAATTATGAAATAAACATGCTAATGGCGCTTATCAATAAAACTATCCGCCACTTATGGCAATAAGGATGCCACCTCTTGGTCAACCGTCTGTCATTTCCAACTATCAAGGGTGCATCCCTGGACAGACATATGTTTACACCGACCCCCGAGGCTCAGACGGGTGACACGGAGGTCACTCAGTACACTGCTATAGCACAGCAGACTATGACAATAAAATCGAATTAGTGATACGTAGATAAAAGAAATTAGTACTGAAATAATAGAGAGAGAGAGAGAGAGAGAGAGAGAGGGGGGGAGGGAGAGCGAGAGAGAGAGAGACTCATAATTTCACATACACACACATACACACAATCACGCACACAAACATACACACAGACACACACACACACACACTCAAACACACACACACGCACACAGACACAAATACAGAGACACACACATACACATACACACACAGACACACACTGACACAAACAGACACACACACAAACACACACACACAGACACACACATACACACAGAGACACATACACACACACATATACACACACACGCACACACGCACACACACACTCTTTGACCCGCACGGATGCATATACTGCTCTTGTAACATTCGGCCACGCTGTTATTTTTTAATGTAAATTCTTCTTTCTTCAAAACAGATACTATGGTGTGTAAACATATACCGAGTTCAGTGCGTACGATCAAATAATAGACTGAATTTCGCCGCTTCGTACACGAGGGCCAAGGACTTAACCTTAATGTTGATTAACAGCCTTTGCTTTACCGAGAGTGAAGTTACTCTATCAAAAATATCTATGAGCTTTGACAAATATGGACTGAATTCTGAACTGTGTCGTTCTATTCACTGAAGAGTATTCCATAAGTAGGAAAGTAAGAAAGATTGGACATCAAATATATTTATGTAGCCAAAGAGAAATAGCACTAGTTTACAGATCATGCGATTAACTCTGGTTGGTAGAGGCAGGAAGAAATAAATATGTTTGCTACCGGAGTTTACTAACATAAAGAAAGCATGTTTAGCTTTAAGAACCATTATTTCTTGCCAGTGCAACAAAACTAACGTGTTTTATTCACTGCTAAAAAAATGTGCATAGAATCAATTAACAGAATAGAGGACCATACTGCACAAACAATAAACATTATTAAACTTACAGTAATATTCTCCTAATTGTTCTAAGACTAGCCTGCATTATCTGAATGTTGATTTATTTTAATAAAACTATCTATCCCTCTTTCTCTATATGTCATAATATCATTCTAGTAACATTTCTTGTATAAAAATTATTGTTAGTACAGATAATGGCGGGATAATGGTTAATTAACCATTAATTCTTAGCACACAAAATATCCATTTTCATATTGTGTGCATTTCTGTGAATGACAAAACATTAGAGTATCCGATCCACATCACAACTGATGGATAGTCTACCGGGAAGATTCTGTTACATGAAGTAATCACATATCTACGACGTGTGCACAATCCAGCCGGAGTACTCTTCCAGTTCAACAGCGCCGTAATGTGAGACTAATGTCGGGATATGAATTAGACTAAATGTGGATTAACGTTGAGACATCATTGAGAGTAAACCGTCAGGATTCCCGACGTCTACTCATGTTAAAACCTTTAGCGGTTTGTGTTAGCTACTCATATTGCAGAGAGAAATTAGCCCGAGGCTACAACCGCGCTTAATTTACATCAACAATGGCGTCATTCTTCTGACGATCTTCAGATACTCGTTGGAGGACCGTCTCTAACTACGATGAACTGACGTGACAGTGAAGTGAATGATTGTACTGTTCTGTGCATAGCTATTAAGATTCACACCTACGTTCGAGTGCACAACTATTGCATTCAGAAATCGGGCGGCTATGAGAGGACAACTTTGCTGAACTACCAAAGTTACATTGAAAAACTACGGATACGCCATATTTGGCATGTTATTGATAAGCATTCATATCGAATAGTATACTAGTACATGGGCATGCATGTGCTTCGTGGGTTCACACCGAAATCAAGCTGTGATTAACAAATCTGACAGTATGGTAAATTATTAATGAAGTTTCTCATCCATCACATGTATAATTATGTCTTGCGAAGGGGACAAATGGATACGAAGTAACGAAGAGAATTAAGTAAAGGTATACAAAAAAAAGTAACCTAAGGGCCAACAGATATATTGTTGGGACGCTTTCTATGAAATTGCGGAACTCTACTTGAGGAATTTGGTGCCATTCTTCTTCCAATGCGTCTGCAAGTTCTGGAAAAATATCTGGAGGCTGTAGACGTTTGGAAATTCTTCATTGTTTAAATAATATAAAGGTAAGTGTATATGTTTAAAAAAATGCTATTGACGCTTAAGTAATTTGAGAGAGAGAGGTGACGTAGTAAACGAGAGATGATGAAGCTGTGAATGCCGAGGATAACGAGAGACCATTACCTGTACTAGTCCACATACACACCCTGAGTCGTGGACAGACATCACTGGTATGATTAATAATACAAATCTCAAACTATAATATATTGCTACAGTCACATCATAGTGGCTTAACCATATATCATAGTTAACAGATTAATATGTTAATATTTGCTATATTGCAGACACGTCGACACCGTGTATACTGTCCACACTCCGCACCCACAACGTCGAGCACTGAGGTAGAACTGTCCGGACCAGGGTCGTGCCACAGGTTGTTAGTATTCTCATCAATATCTTCACTACAAAGAGTTCAACGAAAACTTACCGTAAAATTATAACCGAGCGCTAACAAGAACACACCATGTTCGTGATGGCGGTAGTCTAGTAGTCAAATTAACCCTACAGTAACATCGAAAAAAATGGGAGGCAAACTAAGCGGAATATATAGAGATTATTAATCGAGTGTCTTTGGATATCGTCTATATCCTGCACTTTGGGATAATCTTTGTATTAGACGAGCTTCAGCGAGTCTAATACATAGAGATTATCCCTAAATGCATGATATAGACGATATCTAAAGAAACGAGGTTAATAATCTCTTTATCATCTAATGTCAAGCTTAAATACTTTTCTATTAGAAGAAATCATCAAAGGTAAATCGACATTTTATAAAGACGCGTAGGAATACATGCAGGTCAGTAAATTGTAAACCGCTTCACTCATTGATAAATACACCAAAGGAAAAGAAAACTTTAAGAATAATTCTTATTACAAATTGTAAACGTGTATTAAATGCCGTCGATTAGTACATCTAGTTTCCGATCGTACTTGACTTGAATTGCATTCTCATTACTGGTTATTTCAAGGGAATTTGGTAAAGTTTAATAAATACTAGTACTATGTTATGTTATGTTTGCACATAATATATGGCAAAATTAGGAATATTTTTAGAAAAACAGTATAAATAATGTATATATTCAACTTTCCATTAGATGATAAATACCGGTATTGTCCTGTATAACATCCGAGAGAGAAAAAAACATCTACCTTGGGGTTAATGATATTTAGAAACACTGGCTGAGTTATGCTATCTATAGATAGCACGACCGTTCACAAGTTATTTGAACTATTGGATATACTTGCTGCAGTTCACAGTTCTGTTGTCTGGTAAGGTTGTCCATCATCGATTACACTGTGTGCGGGTTGGCTAACAAAGATCACATATATCGACTGTGAATTGCAAGTCTCCATTAGTCGTGTCGATCTCTATGTCTATGATTTAGTCGTGTCGATCTCTATATCTATGATTTAGTCATTATCTATCACAGTAGTGTCGATATTGGTCTGGCGAGTGTCCATAATGGTGGTCGTTATTCATCATACGTGATGTATCAGTGGAAGATTCAGACTTGTGTCACCTTTTGGCAATCACACGTTTAGGCCTAGTTTTCTTTCGTAGAACTGTTGTAAAGCGACACTAAGTGGCAAGATCATCTGCAACATATCTACTTTTTAAATGTGTTTAAAATATACTGTATACTATTTCTAGTATATACCTAAGGAAACTATGGAAAGAACTACAAAAATAATATGAAGCTGCATCGACCTGTTTAAACTGCAAAGCGGCTCAATTCAAACCTAATCAAATATGTTGTTAGCTCGCAATATAATAGCTTACGTAAGCGCAGTATTTTTCCATGGATAATGACGCTTTGAAAACCTCTATTATTAGTAGTACTATTATCTTCATTATTATTATTATTATTATTATTACCATAATCATCATCGTCGTAGTCGTAGTCGTTGTCGTCGTCATCATCATCAAGTAGACGTTTTAGCAGTGGAATGTTTATTCGAAATCGTATTGTTTTGGAAGGCGGTCAAGTGTCAGATGGTCGAACCAGGTTGAACTATGCCTATAGTGTCACATGGTCGGCACAGGTTGAACTATACCTATAGTGTCAGGTAGTCGGGCCATATTGAACTACTAGAATACCTATAGTGTCAGCTGGTCGGACCCGGTTGAACTAACGGAAGCATTTGGTAATCGGACTATAGTGAAAATAGTGCTCTAATACTATCTCCTACTAATCTATAGCTCTGCACGACACATTGGAAATTAATTTACATTTCAGAAGTGGGTGGGCAAAAACATTGGCGAAAGCAGAACACTACCCACCGTGCACCTACCATTTGCTGTATGTAAGAGGAATGTTTCTGAAATCAACCCATGAGATATTTAGAATCCTTCAACAAAGGGCGGTATTCGGGCAACATGGTCAGCTTGTTGAATTTGACAGCGTAATGTCCAGATGCAGTACCAGCGAGTTCTCGTCTGGTTAGCTCCCCTCTCGGGATAATGCAATTCTGATAACTCTAGAAGGGAAGTTTCCGCACAAACTAAACTCATTCTGGATACAAAGACTGTGCTACTTATGACTATGAGATAAAGAAACAGTTCAGGTGCTCGATAAATAATAACATTTAATATAAATTCAACCACCACAGGGTGTTTTGTATGTAATATTTGAATTTGGTGATCCTTCATAATATGTAGATGTGCTTCTCTTGCAACGAGGGTGCGGTTACATCATTCAACAATGAGTAGACCATTGTTCTAATGTCAGTAATTGTAATGAGGACGCCATATAGGCCTACTGTCACGTGATCAGTCACCAGTTAGTTGTGATTGTCCGTGTGTCGGCCATGTTACCAGTTGTATTGTTCAATATGAAAACTGTCGATGGTAATTCTCGTACAGTGTTTCACGAGTCTACTCAAGTAAACGTACTGGTATGACTATGTATAACAGGTATAGTGTAGTATAACAGTAATTCACTGTGACATGTTAATCTAGGAAGTCAATATAAGGACTAAATAAGTAGACAGGCTGTTGAAGCCTATTATCAGATCCCTGTAGGCCGGGAACTGAGTAGACCTACCATGCATCTTTGTTTTTATGATTGTTTACATAAATGCGGAATTGTGTAAACAAATCCATAACATGTCTAATTTTTAACTGTGGAAACAAAGAGAAAGCTATATTTGAGTATAAAAATACACTTATGTCTTGTATAATCAAAGGTGAATGCTGTACTACAAAATTTGGTACGTTTAAATATACATGTTGCAATTTCAGTCGTTTCCTTAGCAACATATAACAAAGACGTACGCCTATTCTTTCCATCACATTTAGTCATGAGTATATTACACGCACTAGCAACATGGAAAGGGAATAGGATTATCTAGTGTATAAAGGCAAGTCAATGTATTTCAGAAGGTAGGTCTACCCATCTCCCGATTAGTAGTATTGACAGATTTCTTGGGTGGACTTTATACAACGTCAGATTGCTAGTGGTACCTGATAACTACGCATTAAAACAGATACCCGTCCAAGCCAGCGCGTAGATCACTCAGCTGTAGGTATTTATACTAGTCGCGTGGCTGGTGTTGGCTGGATTACCCACATGTTAGGAAAACCCGTGGTTGACCACCCCTCAAAGACAAGATGACTACAGAAATATTGATTGACATATGAACGGATCTCTGGCGACGGTTTTTGTGGCCACACCGCGATGTGGGGCACGGCTTGTCATTACATTTCTTTGAAGGAAAATGTACATGCATATAATGTGACTTTGGGGTGAAATAATACCAAATAGGCGACTGAGTGATATATACAAGTACTGTGGTAAATTGACTACAATAAAAATAATAAACTGTAATGAATATATCCTAAAATTACCTTTCCCAGTGATAGATAGGTTGTGTAATGCCGTATGTATGCCGTATGCTGATAATAGGTGGAATTCATGAATGCGGAAAATAGATAGTATCGTGACGTGTGCACGCTATGTAGTGTGCATTGATGGTATGTTACGTTGTTACTGCATAGTAATACTGTCGAAGGAATTAGGCAATATATATATATTGATATTCATAAACACCCTAATTGAGACGTCAGGTAGATTGATTTCAATAATGTCCACCGTTATTTAGCCACGTCAATTTACTGATTGTTATTAAAATACAAACCTAATTGAACCATACAAACCATTAACGTAATAATTTCCTAGATGTGTGCGTGAGCGTGCAACTCTCTCTCTCTCTCTCTCTCCCTCTCTCTCTATCTCTCTCCCTCTCTCTCTCCCTCTCTCTCTCCCTCTCTCTCTCCCTCTCTCTCATTCTCTCTCTCCCTCCCCCTATCTCTCTCTCCCTCTCCC
>JAUTBT010000242.1:0-11381 GCA_032361225.1 Lepetodrilus schrolli | reverse complement strand
CAGCAGATGTAAACATAAGGGGAATAACTCTTACGGCATTGAGAAAGTAGTCCAGGATATTGCTAGAGTGACAGTTACATGACTACAGAGTGACTGATATACCTTTTACTCAGTCATGTAACTGTATAATATATCGCTACTCTACAGAGTGACGATATAAGGATTTCTATTCACTGATATATTCCGCTATCCTACTGCCAAGTATAAATGATGCTCCTACTGGTCTCGACAAGTGGGGTTATAATCCAGCAACTCAGGTTCGAATCCCAGGATCGTCATGGTCTTATTTCAATGGCGTCCAACGTGGAGGGCCAACATTGGTTGTGTCGGTGCATGCAGTCGACGTTGACCTTGGCGGTATAACAGGTTTTTCCATTGTGCGACGCGACCACTGTACGCCGCCACCACTGTTTCGTAGACGGATACCGATGAATTAACACGTCACAATAGACAACGAAATTCCATACGGGTGCCATATAGCAGTGTTGAATAGCAATCCCATATGTTACACACGATGGAGTTTGCGATGGAAATAACACTTACCATAAATGTAACTGATGCCTACCAGCTCGAAGAAGGCGACCAGCAAGATAATACGACTGCCAGAATAGTAATCAAACAGCTGAAAGACGTACATTCCGCCCTGGAAACAAATAGAACAGACCAATGTAGGCATTGCCTACTGCAGACCATAGAACCTACGAGAAATCAGGTAGTATAGTGTTCATTCAGAAAATAAAACAAATAATCAAAGTGTGAAATTGTGCGAAGCTCATATAAAATCCTACATGTTCTCCATAAACCACAATTGTTGCATGTATATATTTAACATTTATAAATACAATAGTGATTAAATAACCTTATGAATGATAGCAAATGTTATTCAAAGTGTGAAATATATATGTGTACTGTACTAGTAGTCATATATTATACAGATTTTAATCAACGACGCCGCCCAGTGGGTGTGGCTACTCACATTGGTGACCATGGACAAGCCAACCAGAAAGGACGCGAAGCAGACAATGCCAATGAAAACTTCTCTCCTGTATCCTTTCCTCAGGTAGTTGGGGTACTGATCCACCACCGCCGTGATGACACCTTCCACGCCCACAAACTGGGGTTGGGAGAAGCATGTGATTATTAATGGACATTTAAGTTACAGGCAACGTGTACTTCGCGCGCGTAAATAATATTCTACGATAGTAATTTATTGACCAGCATTTGCCAAGTATAAATTCATACGAATGTTCAAGAGACAATACGATGGTTATCGCATGAAGTAAAGTGCAGAAGCAAAAGTTCACAAACGGTCAGACATTGCCCATCCTCGCACCACGGTGGTTCTTAATTCCGTTCAGGACTCACTTCTTGTGAAACCCCTGACATACATCTTGAGAGAAACCTGCGCAAACTGTTTAGGAGCTATAAATAGAACAATGGTAAAATCCATTTCAATGGATAGATTTTTACACCAAATTCACCGGGAAAATGATTTCATTGGTTGGCTGTTTGCGCAGGTTTCCCTCTAGATGTGTGCCCGGGGTACCACACGAAGTGAGTCCTGAACGGAATTAAGTATCATAATGGTGCGAGGATGGACATTGGATATTGCCATCCAAGCAGATCTCCATTTGTATCATAATCGACCAATCAGGGCCATGTATACACACCTGTCCAGTCTCGTCCAATTGTGACAATATTTACAATTCATGTCTCACCAAAGATCGCAATCTCGACCAATCGCAGCCTTATTTACAACATCTAGCAAAATAGCACATCGTGGCCATGTTTAGACAATCTCTACCAATCGCGGCCATGTTTACAACAACTGACTGTCTATAGAGTCCGAAACCCCTACAAAATATCAATCTCGACCAATCGCGGCCATGCTTACATACCTGACTGTCCAGACCCAGTAGGATGACCATGAGGAAGAACAGGAAGGACCAGACGGGGGCCCCAGGCATCTGCGCCACAGCCTTGGGGTAGGCAATGAACGCCAAACCAGGTCCTGCATCAAACACACCAAAATACATTGTACTTCAACTCCCACACTATACATTTAGTAATTATATATTTCTATAATTATATTCATACGCGATATCAACGTCCTTTTGGATCTCTTTTAGAGCTATTTCTTGGCACTAAATTTGTCGAATATAAAGTTAAGTTAAGTTAAATATGCAAACACGTTTATTGATATGTACACATTTACTATATTTTTTCCACGTGCTTACATCTATATTACAATAGTTTCTACAGTTATGTGATAAATAGAATCTCACATTCGTGTTCATATATTACTGAATTTATTAAACTCGTTGGCGAAAATGATTTTATGCTTTGCAGAGTCTCGCATAATATCAGTTTTGCCAACTCGTTTAATAAATTCAGTATTATATGATCACTCATGTTAGAATATATGTATATTACTATTTATATACTATTTATATAAATTCATAGTCTGTGTCACACCTTGTTCTCACCAAAATACTCCTATTCAGAATATCCCACTAAATCAGTTAAGCAAGTCTAGATTACTGAAGAACAAGGTCTCAGAGGGTAAATATTTTCAGGGGCTCCTTTCATATAAATATAATACCAATCAATACAAGTTATATATTATTAATTTACTTTAACCCTTTGATACCATGGATAGTCTAATAAATGCATGTTATGTAATTAGAAAAGTGCGTTGCGTTCAGGTCACCTCGAGAATGGCAGTGTTTCCTGTTACTAGTCAAGTGTGACCATCGTAGTCGTACCTACATCGCAAATTACCAACATTGCGTAATCCGCATGCGCGATATAATTGTGTCCATGTCGTGTTATCTTCACGACTTGTCAAAGGGCAGGTGTGGCAAAAATCATTTGCTAAGTGGAACGTGTGCACAAATGACAAACGAGGGTCGAGATTTCGCCTCCATGGGAGGTAGTCGTTACGTAACTAGCTTTAGAAATGGCCGTGGGAAAAGGTTCGAAACTACGGCTACGCATCACCCATCTCATAGTGTTCAAGTGTTGCGTTTCTCAGTATGGTTTGTTTGTTTACCTGGCCAACTGATCACCTTGTGTCTGAACAAATTGAAACTAGTCCGCGTCAGTGCTCGACAATGGGCCACGAGATTTTTAATCAGGCCATTATGTTTGCACGTGGTTCGTTGCATAGGGGATCTGTAAGAATAGATTTCGAGGATTACGTTATACTAAGATTGCATTAAGAAGAGGACGGAACAGCCTCTTTGAACATACGAGCCAAACGTATTCTAGAACAATATTTGCATGTCCCGACAGATACGTTCTATCGTCTTAGATATTAGTACTGGTATTGAACATTTCATTAACATAATGTGTGGGTAAAGATTGGTAGGAATCGCATGCAATACGGGAAATCGTAATAACATCTTTCATTAGATATTTAATTAATGATGTATAGGTAACGGTACCGAGCTGACAAACTAGTATTTCAACAAAGCATTAAATAAATATCTTCATATGCACAAATTATATTCGGATTTTATTTTAAATGAATGATAACAAATTATGTGCACAAACCTATCATAATAGAAAGTCGTGTTAACTTTATCAAGCAACATTATTTCTTTCAAATGGTTCGAAAATGGATTAATTTGATTGAACTTTTCCCTCAGACGTGAATGCTCGCAAATGAGTATGCGCGTCACGTTCGTTACGTAAGTCTCGCACGTAACAAATCTTCGGGAAACATCGTGTACAATTACACTTTGGCGGCTGGGCTCTGGGACAACACGATCACACAATGCCAGCATGTTCCAACTGAAGGAATAATATTAGTGGATGTGCAAGAGGAAAACAGTCATTACTTGAAAGAGACGACTTCCTGGGCAGTAAGCACAAACACAACATCGTAACACCTGAGGCTTCAAATGGAAAGGAAACACCATTTCTCCAGAATCATACCTACGATGTAGAAGAACATATTTAGACTGACGAATTTAACAATAAAAATACAAATAAAAGCAACGAAAACTAACAAATAAGCACTAAGATGTTAATGAGCAGGCTCAATAATGTAAGCAACTTCCTGAATTGAAAATCATATTAAATTTATTACATTTGAATGCTAATGAAGAACATATTATATCTACTAGTATTTTGATTAGATACAATAAAACTTTTATTATCAAATACATGGATTTACATGTGCAGACAGACAGACAGACACAAAGACACAAAGACCTCTATCTAATGTACAAGTGACAGAAATATCATGTACTTCGTACACATTTACGGAACCGAGCGAATGTGGCGAGGCAAACACAATAATGATTTCGCACGTTAGTGTGTACAAACTAAATATGTGCATATTTGACCACAAAATACACATATTGGAGGATATTAACACATTTTCTAGTACTTTATTAAACATTGACTGGTTATTGACTGAGTTCCGTCTGGTCGTTATCTGCTTTCCACTCCTCTTTGACAAACACAGACAGATGCATGCATACAGATATGCAGACAGACAAAGAAAGTAGAGGATTTGACCATTCCATTAAGTCATTTGCAGGTGAATAATACATCCAAAAAAAAAGGTTCCAAGACCACATTTATCAGGATAACATAATGTTCTGCTGCACAGCAAGATAATACCTGGGAGTATTCTGTTACGTACAGCTAAATTGAATCCAATTATTTGTGGTTCTCTACAAAATGGTGAATTACCAGCACTAAATTAAGTCTATTATAGGCAAAGCCAATATACAACTATGCGATCTGTGTTCAAATTGAAGTGATGTCCAAGTCTAAAGTATTACGCTAAGCAGATGGTAGTGATTCATTGCTGTTCTCATGGTTGCTATCGGGTATGATTTCCACATGTATATACTTTTTAAAAAAACCTTAATTAATTGTCTGTCCACGATTCATAGCGAAGCCACTGGATTCGCGGTTTTCGTTCCAGGAAGTACAAAGAATATCCACGTAGCAGTCAATTTCTTTGTTAGACAAGCTCAAGCTCATGGACAGTTATACATGGAAACACTGACATTTGAGATACCATCAATGAATAAAAAGGCACGCGCCATCTTGTTTTGTGCAATGTCAATTCTGGGCGCTGAATATAGCAACGGCTCATTATATTCCTCCAAGGTTTACAAGTTCGGCATAAAAAATCGTGTTTATTTAAGCAGTGGTCAATCCTGAGGTTTTCTTTTATTTTCTTCATCAAAATCTCGCGGAACGTGACTTCGCATCGGTAATGAAGGATATATCACGTGACCTTGGGCGGTGTCGTCTTCGAGCCAGCTTCACGTCGGCTATTATCATGTGGTCATTGTTTGAGCTTCTCTAGTCATCCCCTCGGCAGAAACATCGTATGATATGTGTATTATGGTGTCACTATTGACAGGAAATGTAGTTCTTGGACTTGACAAGTAACGGACGTGGCCGGGCCCCGGACTATTTGCAGTTCTCATCCCGGACAACACGTGCAGGGGTCGTCTCGCTGACCCTTGGCCTTGCCAGATGCATATTTAGACACTTGAAACAGTAACGGCGAACGCGTATAAGTATTCGTCAATATATGCACAGCCTGCTGGCGGGGGGATACAGGTCAAATTGATTTAATTTTCATACGAGTCAGCTTCAGATTGTAGAGAGTCCTTTTGTGGGAAATAATTCGTCATGGCATTGCTACTATAGTTCGTTGTATTTCTGCCTATATAAAATACCTCTAACAATAATATTGAGAATGTGATACATTAGTATAATTGATATCGCATACAGCCTGTATAGACCTACCTAGACACTTTGCCATGAACACTAGACTTGCTCTTGAAAGTGTTAGCCTATATCATCATGCCATGAACTATACATGAAATACAATGATGGGTAAATCGGGAAAATGGGAATGTGCACGCCTTAACATCTTAGCATGATGACTCCTCGTTAAGTAATTTATATACGCATTTGTAGGTATTTTTTTCTTATAGTGCTAGACTGCTAGTATCAATTCATTATCATCGCGACCAGCAAAACGGAACTTGATAAACCGAGCAAACCGGCACTTTTTCCAAACCGGCATATTAACGAGTGCCGGTTTTGCCAGCGTGCACTGGACTGTATTTGAGTGAAAGCAAGTCTTGTGTCGCAGAAGATAATACAACCAAAACAATAGAGACCGCGAGAATAGCACCTGTGCATTCTCTTATCATTATCTTACACATTTCCGCTTGTGCAATAATTTAAAATGCCACTTTAGCAATGCTATTCTTGGTAAAGACAGTCAAAATCCCGATGTATCGGTGTAGAGCTAGTTCGGCATGTCACTCGCCAACATACGTTATCTTTGAGTTTTGAGTAATACACACAAGTACGTCCACACTTGACCTAGTGTTATGCACCCTGCAACCTCACGAAGAATTGTTATTACTAACTCTCCAGGCTTGACCCTGGTTTGTTTTGTGGCGTGAGAACTAGAAAGGGATATATGTAGACCCTCAAAGCTCTGTGAAGTGCTCACTCAAATATATGCTCGATTCGAGTGGATTGCCGTGTTAAGAAGTGCACGCGCATGTATGGGTGTAGACTAAACCGTGCAGATTAAGGCATATGATAGTAGGCATGTCGCCTCCTGTTGAAGTCAAATCATACAGATAACGCGGTTAATAATCTCAACAACTAGGATCACGCAACGAAAATCGTATACACTCAACTCTCCGAATCAAATCACGAATACTATAGTATCGTATTAACGCTTAAAGTAATAGTGGCATCAGGTATTCAGAAAGAGTAAGCACTGCAAGGGTGACTGGCGAATCCGAATATATTTCAATTTTAATAAGTGCCTGTGTGTTTGTGTGTGTGCGTGTGTGTGTGAGAGAGAGAGAGAGAGAGAGAGGGGGGGGAGTGAGGGAAGGGGGAGGTGAGCGATATTTATATTGTTTAATATTGTTTAAATTAAGTAGGAGGGGAAGGTATATTATGTTATATATTATATTAAGAATATATACGAATCCATTTAGGGCCTAATTGTTAAATGGATGATACGCCAAAGTATGGTGGATTGCGTATATTATACAAGTTTTATGTATAGTATTGCATTGATTCGAAAAATTAATATAGTAGAAAATTTCCCCGAAAATAATTCTACTACGACTTTTGAACCAAAAGACCCCGTATAAAGTTCATGATTTACAATTTTGAAATAACTCATTGGGAGCTTGCAATATTGCATGTATGTACTTTTGAAGTCCATGACCAAGCATATAGTATCTGTTATTCACATTTCTAACTAATCTCATAGGAATCTTGCAATATTGCTTACTGTCATAGAACTAAGCTCTGATACTTAAAGCCACGTGCAGTAAAGTGTGTACTTCCACACACCTGCGATACACCTTGACGACAATACATTAGTGACTGTGCCCGACCTATCTGATATCAGATTTTGATTTATCTTCCACTGTGCATATCGTTAGCATGCAAACAGGCGTGCCAACACGCTAAGTTTCTTCTTCTCTCTCTCTCTCTTTAAACAAAACTAGAGTAGACGTATTCAATAAAACAGTGAATACATTCTTAAAGTGAAACCGGTCACTGTATGTCCATTTCTCTCTATCTCTCTCACACTCACGCACACACATACGTTATTAAAAGTTTGTTTCGAGAGACCCACAGCTTCGCATACAATGGGACGCTACTCTGTATAGTTTGTTAAACGTTGCCAGGGAAAAATACTATTAGCGGCAGCGCTACCGACAAACCATATCCATCCATATTCAAATTCTATGGAATCGTTCATATACAAAATCAAATATGTTCATGACAATGTAATATTAATCCTAATATAGCTTCTTCCTCTGCGGATCTCGCTAACTAGATTTTGAATTTATTATTATTTAGACTGGCTATCGTTGAAATATATGAAAAACATTGTTAATGAATCTGAAAATATCAAACTAAACATTATTAGCGAACTGTTAATCATACCCTGTTTGCTTTAAAATGCAAAGGAAAACGAGTTGTAGAATGTATGCGAATACCATATGATTAAGGTCACTTTATTGCTCATAAATACCAACTAATTAGTATATGTATATGTACACAAGTCTGGTATTAGTACCCGGAAATTGGGATTTCTAAGAAAGACCTGGGACGTTTGTAACGAGTATTCAATTTATATTATATAATGTAGGTATGTGCATGTACTAATATTAATGATAAACCCACAGTGCGTTGGTAAAACTTTTGAAAGAGACGTTTTTAAGCATATATTGAATTATTGTTTAGATAACAAATTGTTGTATAAATACCAATCTGGTTTCCAGGCCACTCAACAGTTCACTCATTACTAGAAATGCATGATAACATTTGCAAGAGAATGGATATAAAAGAAGAGTATTGTATGGTATTTTGTGATATATCAAAAGCATTTGACAGAGTATGGCATAAAGGAATAATATATAAGCTAGAAAGTTTTGGAATCCAAGGTCAACTTTTAAACTGGTTCAATAGTTACATAAAAGATAGAAATCAACAGGGATTTGTTAATGGTGTGCTATCCACCATTTAAATGCTGGAGTTCCTCGAGGTTCTGTTTTGGGGCCATTTCTTTTCAATGTTTACATTAATGATATTGCCCACGATCAACTGTACTGTAACTGTTTGCTGACGACACCTGCTTAGGTGTGTTAAGTAGGGACAGACAGACAATACGTACATTTCTGAATGTGAACTTAGAAAATATTAACATCTGGGCAAGTAAATGGCTGGTTTCATTTAATCCCAAAAAGACAGAAGCATTACTATTTTCATTGAGAATAAATGCTGGAAACATTGAACTGACATTCAATGATCACATTATTAAAAATGTTTCTACCCACAAACATCTGGGAATTACATTTTCGTCTGATGGTAAATGGTCCAACCACATTGACAACATAATTAAATCAACTTCTAAATTGATATCGTCCATGCACAAGTTAAAATATTTGGTAAACAGATCTACTTTAAATAAAATGTACACAATTTATATTAGACCTCACTTTGAGTATGCTTGTGAAGTGCGTGACGGGTGTACAAATGAGGATAGTGATAAATTAGAACGTTTACAACATCAAGCAGCTAGAATCGTAACTGGTCTGCCGACCTAAACTAAAAGACAATTATGTTTTGAAACTGGTTGTGAGACATTAAAAGAAAGGAGAAGGAAACGAAAGCTGAGTCAATTTTACAAAATATATAATGGATTAGCACATACATATTTAGCAGACAAACTCCCAGCTAATGTCAATTGTAAATCCAATTACAATATAAGAAATGCTGGAAATAGAATTGTAACATTTACTCGTACAACTGTAGCGTATGTGTCATTCATACCATCAACCAGTAGACTTTGGAATGAGTTATCGAATGAAATTAGGCAGTATGACATTTTATCAAGTTTTAAATCTAATATAAGGAACCGAGATGTTATCGCACCTGACTATTGTATTTTACTCACTAAACTTAGATATACCGTTAGTCCATTGAATAACGATTTGTTTAAAATTGGACTATCTGATATTGCTTCTTGCCTATGTGGTAATCCATGTGAAAATGCTTTCCATTATTTACTTGAATGTGAGAAATACAGCACATACCGTGAAGATATGCTAGGAAATATTCAAAGAATGATTTTACAATATAATGTGCATATCAATGTTAAGCTATTGTTAAATGGCTGATCGGACTTCCATGTATCAGAAAATGAAACAATTTTAGAGTTAGTATAGTTGTACATTAAACAAACAAAAAGGTTTACTTAATATGCATATGTACATATTTACAATTACAGAATATGTACATATATCTCCTTCATTCTCAATCTTTCTTTCTTCTCTCCCCATCTTTTCTTCCCCTTCTTTTGGAGCGGTTTTAATTTAAGTTGTAATAACTTGTAACCCATCCATTTCGTCTTGAATGAAATATGTTTAAACTAATGCAATGTGCTAATGATTTCACTAGTTCACGGTCCATCTATCGATTACAGATTACTGGATGCGATACTGGTGGTCATGGCATCCTACTTAAGTATGCATGCAGTAAATTCTGAATTCCTCAAAGCGCATTATCTCCTCCTCAGCAGAGTAATATCCACAGTAAACGCTTATCACATTCAAAATACATTATTTATTTATTCTTCGCGACTTGACTTCATTAATTACTTCTTTGCATTTTTTATTTCCTTTATATTAGTTTCAATTCTGGCAGGCTTGATACATCACATGTGTGTACAGAGAGATAAACAAAATTAGACATTGCAGTTATAATTTTCCATAATACATGTACAAGTATAGTACAAACAAAGGTAGCCTACATCACAAGTGATATTAGTATGCAGATTAGTGATTACTGAAGCGACATCATACTGCACACGAAAATGAAACCAATCCACACTTCTAAAGAAAGCAACAGTTCGCATTAAAAAGAAAACATTCCAAATGGATTTCTCCGCGGGATTTCTCCACGATTGGTAGACAACTGACGCAATGTATTTGCGTTTTATTACAACTGGGATAGACACTCGCAAAGAGTAATGCTGATATTGCACTTGAAATTCGACAATCTTTACCAATAAAGACCAATTACGGCTATATTTCACTGTCTAATCTAAAGCGCTTCCATATAAATGCGGTCATTAAAACGCAGTATTTCACAAAGCTTGCTTGAACCCAACAAAAAAATATGAGCGAAGTGATTGTTACGAAATCTCTAGAGTCCAGAAAATTGGATCGTATCCACATCACCAATTCCCTTAATAATCCGTCCAAGGATTGCCTTGTTGCACGGGCTGGACGTGATTGCAGTGCTAGAATAGTAAACTGTCATGGGCTGCGTTCAGGCGACGCTGCCTTTCATACACTATACTAATTTTAATTTTTATTTATTTATTATTTTAATTAGTTCTTTTTTAAATTAGGGTTTAGAGCTGCTTTCAAGATTATTTCACTTATATGACGGCTTGTCAGTTTAGGGCTAGAGGAAACCCGCAACTAGTTCGCTGAACGGTGTCGTAGTAAAGTAGTTGGCTAGTTCGCTGAACGGTGTCGTAGTAAAGTAGTTTGCTCATGATCCATTTGTTGTCTCGTATTTTTGTTTTCCATATAAAACATTGCACGGTCCAAAGTTGTAGTTAAATGTAGCAAATCGTGGGCCTATATATATACTCAACAAAATTAATTAAGGGCCAGCAGATATTGTGTGAAGGCCGTTCTACTTCTAAATTTTCTGCAAGCTCCTGAAGGGTACCTGCAGCCTTTAGATGTTTGGAAATTATTCATTGTTAAACTAACATACAAGGTTACATGGCCCTTAATTAATTTTGTTTATATATATATATATATATATATATATATATA
>JAUTBT010000241.1:0-11381 GCA_032361225.1 Lepetodrilus schrolli | reverse complement strand
GAGAGAGAGAGAGAGAGAGAGAGAGAGAGAGAGAGAGAGAGAGAGAGAGATAAAAGAGAGAGAGAGAGAGAGAGAGAGAAAAGAGAGAAAGAAAAGAGAGAGAGAGAGAGAGTTTCCTCGCGCCCCTCACGTCAAGGTAATTAGGTGCGCTCTGCCAACTACCTACCGACAATAAAGCAGCCCAGTTCCGGTATTTTTGTATACACGTCTTACAAAACATCCTCCTCAGCCATCACACCATAGAAACGACATTTACTGTACAGAGCTTGTAGTAATGCTTCTAATGTATGGAATGCACAACTTAAAGGTTACGTTGTGCGACGCTTGGGTCACATACGTCTATATAGATAATTTACCAAGAAATCCAGGTTTTCAACATTCAATTATATTCATTCATGTCCAACCTATTTGAAAAAAAGAAACCTTTCTGTGATACAATATTACAATATTTCACAATATTAAAATAACCATACTGATATTTACAATATTTCATACAAACAAATCAAAATGTTTCCTTTTCACACTGAACTGCTTATTAAAATACGATCACATCAGTCAGAAATAAGCATCTACACTATATAATACAAAGTATAGTTAGCATATTGAAATAATTTAAATGATCATCAGACACATATCAATAGCATAGTGACCAACAAGAAATGAACAACATCAATTACTCTATGAAACTAACCTATACACTGTATCAGATTTCAGAGGTATAGTATACGTATATGCAAAGGTTACTACTTACGCTGGTGTATTTACCAAGCTTGTGATCGTGTGTGTCGGTGTAAGATGACCGTGTAGAACGGCCTTTGTCAGAGTATTGTGTTAAAGACAATAGCTGGCACTATCTGGTAAATAACTCCTACACTACTGTGACTTGTGTGAATGTTATACACGTTTCCATACGTTGCTGTTGGCAGTATTGCGTTAATGTCCCTTTCACACAAATGTTCCAAACTTTGTCAATTTGAACACACGAGACCATAAACAATGTATCAAACATTGCATTATTTATAATTACACTTTAGTTCATTTTGCTGTCACATACATGAAGAAGTCTGAAATTCTTGGACCAAATGTTGTGATTGAGTGATTATGGAGTCTTAACGCCGCTGCGGAAATCTTTCACCCATTTGCGACGATCCCAAATGTTGTGAAGAAGATGGTTTACAAGTAGAGTGATTAATTGTTTTAAAACTTGAGTTTAATGTTGCATGCATGAATTGTATTCACTTTTCTGAAAGACATCTTTGGTTATCTGCAGCAGGAATGACAATTCTCTTTGTATTAATGTTATAGCCAACGATGTCCAGATCAGTCTCCAGATCAGTCCTGGGGGAAGTTGACATCATGACCTCTCAATGGTCTGCACTGCTTGACCTGGTCAAACTGCCCGATACTGGACACACGATTGTAGACCACTCGGTGTTAATGTCCCACTAATTGAGTGGTGTCTGTCGCTAATTGAGTGTCTGTGTCGCTAATTGTGTATCGATGCAGGTAACACTAATTAACAACCAGGGGAGTCACTAATACCTGCATCGTGCAGTATATAGATATACTCTCATGCATAATTCAGCAGAGCTATTTTAGGACAGCATTATGCACTTTACCTTCAAGGATCAAGACTAATTGATGCCAGCGCAGCAACGCAGTGTCATACCGCAGCAACACAGTGTCATACCGTGCAATACAATAGATTCAGACCGAGACGGCTTGCAAGGGATCACGGTCACTACCCACACAGCCATGTTCACATGGAAAGAGTGTACAAAAACAATAGTCTACACTAACTGAAGAGTTTCTATTTTAGTATATGTTTGAATTGAATGTAATCAACTAATTTTGGTTTGGGTAAATAGTCTATGACGACAAATTCATATAAATTTGACACATTTCATAACAACAACTGAAGATGTCGGCAATGTGCTGATGAAACATTCTAATTATTTAAACACAGACATACTATAGTATAATGTACATAGACATTTTTTTAATCTATTTATAGAATGACACCTTGCATGGGTTGTATAATCCCCAGGGAGTTGAGACAAAAAGTTAGTGGAGAAATATAAATAGTACTATGAGCATGGATTAATTTTGCTCATTTTAAATACATCTTATTTAAATATATTGATTAAACAGATTAATTAATCAATCAATTATTATTATTATTATTATTATTATTATTATTATTATTATTATTATTATTATTATTATTATTATTATTATTATTATTAATAATTATTATTATTATTATTATTATTATTATTATTATTACATACATTATCAGTAACTTTCTAAGTGTGTCATCATTATACAAAGGGTAGAATCATGTCATGTTTCAATGTTTTCTTCAATAATGTCACATGTACTTCATTGACACCGACTCGTATATGTTTTTTTACCTTTCGCAGCAATTTCTGTAGTTTGTCCAGCTTAGGGAAGCTGATGCACCGGGGATGTCTTCCTAGAGACGACATAGTCACTGTGGAGATGTTGCTGTGACCGTGGAGATGTTGCTGTGACACCAGCCACAAGCCAGCACACCTCACAAGCCAGCCAGCACACCTCTTCACAAGCTAGCACACCTCTTCACAAGCTAGCACACCTCTTCACAAGCTAGCACACCTCCTCACAAAGTCCTTGCAGTAACGGTCCTGCGTCCAGCAGTGTGCAGTCTTCAGTAAACAGACAACTTCGCGCCTGGGATACACAGATGCTCACAGTTCACGGTGGCTGTATTTCATTGCCTCGTCAGCCTGCTGTATGACAATAAAACCCATCGGTGGACTCCCTGAAGAAATTCCCATAAGTAACGAGCGATGGAGATGACGCAAGTGTGATTAATTTCACTTTATCCGATGTCGATGCCGTCCAAAACACCTGAATGTAATCAGTGCCTGTCGGCATCAACAATAACCGTTGTTGATGGCAGTAACTGCTGTCAATACCTTATTAATAACTAATGTCATAAAATATTCTGAGATGTACCATAAATTACGAGAACATCTAATATCAGATTGATTTGGGATACAACTTGTGGTGTCAGAATTGGAAAACTATCTAAAATATGTCAAGTTTATGATTACAAATATCTAACCACGAATGAGATCCATATCAAAGTACCTAGTAACAGCTGGGTTGTCAAAATGTATCTATCAACCTTAGGAAAGATTTTAACATTGGATCAAAACGTATCAATATATCATTCAAAATGATGACATGGTTATAAATACTGTATAGTTCCAACAATGTATCACCACAGTTAGTCTGCAATATACACTGTATGTCTGTGAATCATCTAACTGGATAATATATCTAAGTATTCATTCCAGTGCTATGAACAGATGAAATATTTCACGACATATGATAATAGAAATTTAGTCCTGAAACATTGGCATCAACAGAATTTCAGACCACTGTGGATCATTGACATCAGTAACAAGCAGAATTTTGAAAAATGTAAGAACATATCCCAAACAATTAGCCTATTAGAAAACAAGTTTGCATGTATGTTCACTGTACTCACAGATTGTAAGTATTCCCCGTTACAAGAGATGGGCCTACCCTACTGTACGTTTTCACATTTGTATCCACAAGGATTGCAACAATCTTCAAGATAATAATCGTCCTAACTCACTTAACAACTCCACTTGATGTCGCAATCAAACATGGTTTGTGACTCGGATCAAGGCTTCCCGAGATTTAATGCGATAGAAATGCAGATAACATTTTTCCCCCCCTCTAAAACAACACATGCAACTTGATTTTCCTTTTTTTGCAAACATTATCCATGCCATATAGGAGCATGGCAAACAATTGGGAGGCTTTGCCACCACTGGAGCTATGGTTTCCTTTGATCCGGTATGCAAAACGTGAATTTTGCACCACATTTGTGTCCGTGCAAATCAATAGTCACCTGCTAGACTAACAAAGATTTCTTGTTGACCAGACCGTCCTACTCTAACATGCACCTTCTCATGAACCGGTAGGTAAACATGACAGGTTTCGATGACCGTGTAGCTTATGCATGTACTTGAAATAAACAAATCCTGCACTGTGTTACATCACAACTTCAAACCTTCACAGTGAGGTGCCACAAATAGAGCCACATCCAATGAATGCACAGCATCTTCGATATGCTTTTCAACATCGTAATTGTCAGGCAAAGACATCATTTGAATTTCGCCAATCAGTGATCCTCGGAAGCTCCAGACAGTGTCGTGTATATACACACGCGATGTACGAGAACAATCTCGCACCTGTACGTCACGCCGAGTGGCCAGTCAAGCTTGACGGTTGACTTATGAACTTACCAGGGACTCGCTCAATCCCAACCTCGATGAGGGATATCTTTAAGCCTGTCTTTACCTGAGGACAAGGTAATTATAGCGGTCTGGGGGCTATATATGAGCTACTTACTAACCGCAAGTAATTGTTATGCCAGCTAGCTGCACCTCAGAACACAATCCATTAGGAACGTTCGTGCAGTTTCATGTACTTTAGACGACAGCAAGCTCTACACTTGGCATGAATGCCGATCAAAGGTTAGGGGACATTAAACCAACTCCAGTCTTGAGTGGAGCTGGATGAGTGATGAATTAGTTCCAGCTCAGCATGAAATCTGCTGCAAGGAGATTATTCCAGCTGACAAGACACATAAAGGTGACAAGCCTGCATATGCATATAACCTTCAAATTATTTTCATTAGAACCAGAACTGGGACAACAAGACTGTTATATCCTGTATCTTGACAGCTGATGTTTAACTGCACTGCATGTCCACAAATCCTTCACACTCTCCTTGGTGGTAGCAATGTCCGGGACACATGGACTCTACTAACTACAGTGAATATCTGCACCTCATATCCCTGCTCAACCTTGTGCCCCGAACTGCCATAAAGAAAGTAAGAAGAACTTCTTTTGATGCTGGAGAGATATCTATTTCCAGGTCTTGTTAAGTTTCAATCATGGCTTGTCCAATACATGATATTGCACCTAATGATTTCTGGTTCAAAGTGTGGCTAGCTGATGTTATTACCAGCCTCAGCAGACAAAGAATTCTTTGAAGTGAGAGCTCATACTGTACACAGGTCGAGCTGAACTTACAGAAGGTCACCAATGACCATCAGACTATCAGAAGCTGTCACATGCACTTAGCCAAGGAATGCAATAATATAATAATTGTTCTTATCAGACTGGCCGGTCAAAACCAATCCAATTCCTGCCAATATAGAACATTACTTAATCAAATTTCACAAGGACAGATACGAGAAGAGGTAGACTATCCATAGTCTTACAGGGTTAAAGTAAATCAATAATATATAACTTATATTGATTGATATGATATGTATATGAAAGGAGCCCCTGAAATTCTTTACCCTTGTTCTCCAGTAATCTAGACTTGCTTAACTGCTCTAGGGGGATATTTTGAATAGGAGTATTGTGGTGAGAACAGGGTGTGACGCAGACTAAGGAAGAGGAAAATGTATGATCAGCCCATTTAAGAATGATAAAAAAACCCAGTGATTAATCTCTTCAATGATAAAATTCATCCATTCATTGGGCATTCACAGTCACACCATAACTAGCTACTTATTACCTTAACATATTTACATGTTGATGATGATTTAAAGGTAACAATTTTTCAATTAAAAATTACTTAATTTAGCACATTAAACAAAATATTATCTTTTATTATTGCTGTAGGTGAAAATTTATCTTTGTAAGTTAAAGAAACACCTCTGTTCAAACATACAAGCATTGCTTTGCAGTCAAGGATTTAGTGAGTGAATTGGGGTGTGACACCGCTTTCTACGATATTTCAATGATATTGTAGAGATCTGTTTATGTAGCCGATACATAAACATCTACAATGGCAATCAAATTCAATATTCAACTCATAGATAAAGAGCAGTAAACATGGCAGCAATAGTGATACTATACTCCTGAAAATAATGACGAAAAAACCCCTGCACAATGTTAGTTTAACATAGTTTAAGGGTCGGCACAAAGAATTACTCAGAAATTCAGAAAATAACTCCTTCCCATGGTTAAAACAGCATGAGAAATAAATATAACAATTGATGGCTGAAGTAAATATTTCACCACAATGGGTATTCCACGACATAATAGGAGTCGTTAGAATGCTTCAGAGGTGACGGATTGTCATATCAGGACAGAAATCTATGCTCTGTAAGAGGACATTCAATTTTCATGCATAATAAGCAATGAAAGGGAAAACATTACACGAGAATCTCTGTACAATAGCACACATACTTTCTGTTTGCTAGAGGTTATAAAGGTGGTGAGCGATTATGTCCTCCGAGGTAACTACGCCTCCAGTTCTTGAAGGTTTCCTTTTGACATGGCAATCTACGGTTGCGTCCATTACTTGTTCTTGTACGTACATACAAATAATGTATTTCGTGAACTATATTGCCACCATTGACCGAGATCTCATTTTCTTGAACAAAATGATCAACTGGATAATCACAGTTTCCTCAATTAAGGGAGCATACCTCGTTGAAGCTGATGCAGCCGACTTCAAAGGGTCTGGATAGACACCCTAGGGATGACAGTTTGAACAATATTAGACAGGGGAATACCAGGGAAGAAACAACACTACAAATGCTTTCAAGCAGAAATCCATCTCTTGAACACAACCTGCTGGGATTTCACTGATATTCAGCCAAGCTAATGTTTTCATTATAGCAAGAATTTGCTCAATACTACAGACTTCAGTGATTAGGTGAAGGGATTCTAAGTATGTTTGATATAGTTATGATAGATCCAGTTCTATATGCCAGTAATTACTGTATGATTATCCTAAACCAAGTTTATCAGAAAACTAAATCCAAAGATTTTATTTTCAATCCTAATAGATTGGAATAGATTCTAGATTGACTAGAGATACTTGTGTTTTTAGCCAACTTACATTGTAAAGAATTACTTTCTTGTATTAAAATATGTGGAATTCTAAAATGAATTAACTTCAACTGGTCTGTTTCGTGCCAGAGAGTATACACTGAGAAATCAATACAAATATCAGTTGGGAAATGTTAACCATGTGCAATTACTGTCTGTAATAAAAACTAGTATATACATGTATAGAAGGCTTATGCAATATTGTTTTGGAAAACCGTTTCCCTGCTGGATTATGCACAGGTATAGCTCTTTAGTAGTAAATGCACGGCACTTTTAATCTAGTGCACAAATGCCATATCTAAAAAAAAAAAATATTACTTGTTTATCCTCCTTGTAGAATTTTTAAAATGTCCCTGACTTTCTAGAGTCAAATATTTCTAAAAATAATTTTTGGATGAAGAACATCAAGTTGATAATGAACAGAATAGTATTAATGATATTTTACTGGCATCAAGCACTTGAACGTCATCGTTTTTCATAGTCAGAGTTTACATAACTTGATTTTCCTTAGCCCTATAGTCACAACTAGTCACAATTCTAGTATATAATTTGATTTACCAACGCTTAAGTTCTTGGTGGAAAACACTCAAAACTTTTCTAAACCCATACAAACTATGCTAACAGCAACATACAAACTATGCTAACAGCAACATACAGATTACCAGAGAAGAAATGTACGTCTGGACAAAACATTTACTTTGTTACTAATGGAAATAAAACTAGGTACCCTACTTATTATAAAATATTCAAAAAGAGTCAGCATAATATACCATCTTCATCAAAACTGTCATATTGGTCAACATTTTGTCAGTGAAATACCAACATCATCTGGAGTATGTGAAACATTAGAAGCTTATAAAATGTTCAAATGGTTTGCGTATTTCCCTGTCCAAGAGCAAGTTCATGTTTTGACCCAGATTTATTGTTTATTTTCGTTAATACATGTCTCATATCCAGACATATTAATTGTTTTATGGCCTACTTAACAGGAGCCTGAATTCATTTTAGTTATCTTGATTACAACACCTCATCTCATACAGTTTCCTGGGAATCTCTCCCCCACATACTTAGCAACAGGATATATATGAATGTGTGTACGAAACATGTCACACTTGATAGCAGGAAATCTACATCACTTCCCATTGCAATTTAATACGAAAGTGAATGTATGTACACTACAAGGAACACTTACATGTACACATTCCATGTCAGCCGTGTAAAAAGAGAACACTACAACATATGCTACATTAATTTCATTGGCTGTTGTAGCCAGTAACATTTAATTTGTAAAGCCTACATTACTAGCTACAACATACGATAAGAATTGAACATTTTAGTAAGAAAAATAATAAAAGATAATCGAATATGAAGTGTTGTAAACAACATCTAGTAGAAAATCATTGCAAAACTGATTGTATAGTATAGGTTTGTACATTGTATGTTGATTTAAATCTAAATTGTTTTGAAAAGTTATGCATCCATACATCAAAAAGATACTTGATAAAACTGTTATAATACAGAGCTAATTGGAAAATTCAATTCTCCTCTTCAGACATTTAATTTCCTGTCCACTCTAAGCCAGGGTTGTGTTTTATGACATCACATTTTTCACAAACTGATCATTTCAATTGGCACCACAAACACAGCAGTTCCAACTAGTCTGTTCCACGTGGATCAGGCCCAACACTGGGGGCTATTTTCTCCTAATCTATCAATCAATCCGATCCTCTGAATCTCTAGCTTCCCATCCACAGGCCTAGTTCCTCTGTTACAGACCCCACATAAAGTATTCAGCACTAAATTAATCTACTGCCTCAATTCCTTTGTTCTGCAAGCAATTTCTAGATGGATCTCCAATGCCAACATGTCTTCAAGTGTTTGGCATCCCTTCAAATTGGATTTAAATTGATTCCCCTCATTTGTGGAGCTCTACCAGATGGGAATAAAGGGCAAATTGTAGGCCATATTTACAGGATGAGAACGTATATAATTCGATTATTTGAAAATATATTTTTTTAAAGTCACAAAAAAAATAAAAAAATATCCTTGTACAATAAATATACTTCCATGGCACTTCTATTTGAAAGTCAATTGATAACCTGATAAAACAGAAATAGACAATAGCTGCCTTTTACTTTAGCAAAGAGCAAAACTGTCTCAGCAATAACATTATTTTAAAAAGTCATGTATTTACATGTATCTTCAATAATTCCAAACTTTGTTTTCACTTTTGAAATGTACCTTTAAAAAATGTTCTGATGACCAGGACTAGTAATGAATCACAAATAATATTAATATGTACAAACCACTATGCATCACATGTGCTAGACATTATTGACAACAGCATCACAATAATGTACAGCATGGCAGTGACAGGTGCAAGATGTACGTACACCATCACATTATTAATTATTTCTATTATTACATTAGTCCAAATCCATTCATCATTCCAGTGCCAAACTGGTCCAATGTCAATAGCACATGAAATACTATTGTAGAACAACGTGTAAGGTAGAGACTGTCAACTTTTTCATGGATGGATCGATATCATTCCAGGACGATGTCGCCAGCAAACATCACACTGCCTACAGTTAGTAGCCTGTGTGTCAACATTTGACATTAAAGTGTGTCATACTGGTTTATAACGTGAAATAATTGTTTATTTGGCCGAGGAATGGACCAGCGAGATGACGGCTTGCTGATTTTATGTTCCTGACCACGTTAGCTCCACAGTCCAGTGACATTAAGTATAAGCAATCACTTAAGTCTGACTGTCGTCGATTTTGCATCGGTATCGCTGTGTGGAAGGCAAATAAATATATCAATAGTTTTGGCTTTTCTGGGATTCATCTCATGTATATTTCATTTGGCAAACAATTAAACATTTGGAGACACATTATTATGGATTGCCATTAATGCAATGTTGTTCCAATGCACATATACCTAAAATTACTCAGAGAAATGTGGGACAGATCGTATTAAGAGAAAGGGATCAATGTACATGACCAATTATAATTGCTAGGCTAGTAGCGAATGTTAATCAATTCAAACATTACATTGAATAGCAAATTTCATGCAGTATATGTTATCTATACTTCCATATCAATATTATAATTTAATTGAAATTGGATATTTTAATATACTAGTACAATATTAAATTCAATAATTAAAAATAATATGTAAATTTTATGTATGAATTCAGATTTTTTTTCCATGACTAGAATTATTTTTTGTATTCAGTTGGTTAACTTGTTAACTTATGGCAATATTACATAAATGTGTAAATTGCCTTGCACCAAACTTTTATAGTTTCATTATAAACTTTCAATAGAATCTTGTTCTTAAATGAATAGCATCATCACAGAAACACAGAAGACATCTGCCAACACTTCGGAACCACAAATTTATCTGAGTCAAGTTTGTCAGAATATTTATCGAGTGTGACTTACTATAAACGTACAGCCGGCCAAGCAGCGTCTAACTTCATTCCACTATTGACAGAATTAAAGGCAGCCAGACTGGACAATCAAATTATGACCTGAGAGGAACTGTGTACAAGGTCTTCAGTACAAAAGGATTTGCAGGGTCTGTTGAGTAATGATGAATAGCACGAGTGCCACACTGTGCCACACTTTACACGGAATCCACCTCAACCCCTCCAATGTCTTAATTAATCAATAAACTTTATTCCACTTGACCACTCACGATGCTACATGGTACACAATTACACATTTTCTTACATTTGATATCTGATGTGCTAACAGAATTTTAAAAACAGTGCCACTATCTTTACACTCCCCTTCCCATAATGCCTCAGTGCGGCTTTGCCACGCTTTTACTCTACACTCCCCCATGTCTTTCTGATCCCCGACAAGAACCATCCATTGATTGACAGACTCCTGTAAAAGCCCTTTCAGGTAAATCTCCTGGGGAGAGTGGGATTAGACAGGGCTCTTATTTTTTGATTCGGCAAAGAAAGCTGATTAACGAGAAACCTCCAGGGGATGATATTGGAGAAAGATGCACCGACTGTGAATCTTCATCAAAGGGAACACCCCCCCCTCCCCATTCCGCTAATATTAAGTTCAATTCAGGATATTGCACATTTATTATGTCAGCAGTTATAGATACTCTAATACGGACACGACGAACAACTGAGCCATAACATTAAATGGCTGGTTTCTGAATAAGAAAATGATTGGTGTTTGAAAAATAAAAATAAATAAAGACAAGAATAGTGTCTGAATAAGGACATAACTGGTATCTGTGTCTGAATAACTGGTATCTGTGTCTGAATAACTGGTATCTGTGTCTGACTAAGGTCTGAATAAGGACATAACTGGTATCTGTGTCTGAATAACGGGTATCTGTGTCTGAATAAGGACATAACTGGTATCTGTGTCTGAATAACTGGTATCTGTGTCTGAATAACTGGTATCTGTGTCT
>JAUTBT010000240.1:0-11381 GCA_032361225.1 Lepetodrilus schrolli | reverse complement strand
TGGTACAGTAACATCGTACATAATGCACCCATGGTACAGTAACATCGTACATAATACATCCATGGTACAGTAACATCGTGCATAATACATCCATGGTACAGTAACATCGTACATAAGACATCCATGGTACAGTAACATCGTACATAATACAGCTATGGTACAGTAACCTCGTACATAATACATCCATGGTACAGTAACATCGTACATAATGCACCCATGGTACAGTAACATCGTACATAATACATCCATGGTACAGTAACATCATACATAATACATCCTTGGTACAGTAACATCGTAAATAATACATCACTGGTACAGTAACACCGTACATAATACACCCATGGTACAGTAACATCATAGATAATACGTCCATGGTACAGTAACATCATATATAATCTAACCATGGTACAGTAACATCTTACATAATACATCTATGGTACAGTAACATTGTACATAGTACATCAATGGTACAGTAACATCGTTCTTAATACACCCATGTTACAGTAACATCGTGAATAATACATCGATGGTACAGTAACATCGTACATAATACACCTATGGTACAGTAACATCGTACATAATACATCCATGGTACAGTAACATCGTACATAATACACCCCTGGTACAGTAACATCGTACATAATACATCCATGTACAGTAACATCGTACATAATACACCCATGGTAAAGTAACGTCGTACATAATACATCCATGGTACAGTAGCATCGTACATAATACATCCATGGTACAGTAACATCGTACATAATACATCCATGGTACACTAACATCGAACATAATACAGCTATGGTACAGTAACATCCCACATAAAACATCCATGGTACAGTAACATCGTACATAATACATCCATGGTACAGTAACATCGTACATAATACATCAATGGTACAGAAACATCGTACATAATACACCCATGGTACAGTAACATCGTATATAATACACCCATGGTACAGTAACATCGGACATAATAAACCCATGGTAAAGTAACATCGTACATAATACATCCATGGTACAGTAACATCTTACATAATACACCCATGGTACAGTAACATCGTACATAATACACGCATGGTACAGTAACATCGTACATAATGCATAAATGGTACAGTAACATCGTACATAATACACCCATTGTACAGTAACATCGTACATAATACATCTATGGTACAGTAACATCGTACATAATACACCCATGGTATAGTAATATCGTACATAATACATCGATGGTACAGTAACATCGTACATAATACATCCATGTTACAGTAACATCGTACATAATACATCCATGGTACAGTAGGATCGTACATAATACACCCATGGTACAGTAACATCGTACATAACACATCCATGGTAATGTAACATCGTACATAATACACCCACGGTAAAGTAACATCGTACATAATGCATCCATGGTATAGTAGCATCGTACATAATACATCCATGGTACAGTAACATCGTACATAGTACATCGATTGTACAGTAACATCGACCATTATACAGCTATGGTACCGTAACATCGTACATAATACATCCATGTTACAGTAATATCGTACATAATACATCAATGTTACAGTAACGTCGTACATAATACACCCATGGTACAGTAACATCGTACTTAATACATCAATGGTACAGTAACATCGTACATAATACACCCATGGTACAGTATCATCGTACTTTATACACCCATGGTATATTAACATCGTACATAATACATCCATGGTACAGTAACATCGTACATAATGGTCCCTCCTTGGTACGTATGTGTCTCACAGCATGGAGCTAGAGAGCCTTGATTATTATTCTCTTCTTGTACTAGTCTGGATTTCTACCAGTCTGTATAGTGCTAGCGCACTTGAAATACCACATGTCGCAGTTGAACATGGGTATTCCACTCAGACACTTTGTGCTGTTTCTGAGCCGACCAGCCGTTGCTGTTTATTTCCCTTTTATTGCTGAACTACCATCTTTAACGTATTTTGGTATGACGCGGCCGGGGCTTGCACCACCGACCTTCCGCTCTCCGCGGACCCTCTAAGCTTTACACCACGGAGCTGGTTTTCAACACGTGTCTTGCCTACTCTATAAATGCTTCGACGGGATATTTCTAAAGAGTCACTGTTCTATAGCATTTTAAAATGCTTTATAGCAGGAAGTTCCTTTATACCAGGAGAAACAAATTCATCTTGACTAGCATTACTATAGCCCCTGGGCCAGACTAACATTAGTATATACCCTGGGCCAGACTAATGAGTATAGCTAGCCCCTGGGCCAGGACTAACATTAGAATAGCCACTGGGCCAAGACCCTAAACCATTGAAACAACTATGACTCGGCTGCGTATTCAGATTGTCTAGACATTGTCTCAATGAATAGAAACCTGAATAAATATAGTGTATATAATTTATTAAAGCATAATTATGTACAAGCAAATACATTAGGATGGTCAAACATTCAATTGAAAAGAAAACTCATTGTAATTCGTCAAACTCATTCAGTCAACGTTGCGAAATGTGGCTATTTCAAAAACACCACGCAAGCCTTAGACAGGCATAAATTACGTACTGGGTGTGCGTTATCATCAAGAAATAATCAATTATGCACAAGACATTTCATAGAGATTTAAATGAAGCACCACAGTATATTCATATTATCTCAGTCAGTCTAGACACCGTCACTGTCATGTCGCGACCAGGCTACATTGGTTTTGAGAGTAGCGATTGTTGGACACTCCGGACAGTACATTTGTGTTGAGAGTAGCACCCCGGAAACTCTGCATTGATGTTTAGTGGCGATTGTTCGATACTCCGGAAACACTACATTAATTTTGTGTTGAGAGTAGCACCCAGGAAACACTACATTTATGTCGAGAGTTGTTCCATCATCTACAATGGAGTAGCTTTGTTCCTCATTCTTGGTTGCCGCCGTACAGAGAAGACTCTTCTGACGCTGCTCCTTCTCAGAGGCTTTGCATTCTTCTCACGACTCTCGATGATCCTGGAAGAAGCTCTTATTGGACTCATGTCCAAGCGGCCGCTTGCAGATATAGATTTTTCCAGAAACCTTGTATTTCCGGCACGACTTGACTTCTCGAAAGCGTGCAGGAGGAGACTGAAGGAATTCTTTGGGACTTCGTGTGAATTATTCTTAGGACTGTTGGAATTCCTTAATTTGGTCTGATTGGACGATTCCTCTGAACCTGTCATATTGACAACTATTCCCGGATGACCCTTGAGTTCTAGAATCCGCTGAGTGACCAGAGGACCGCATGTTTTGGAGTATTGCCCGGCAGCTTCCTCGACATGGCCGCTATGTAGTCGTCTCACAATCGACTTCTTGCGTTTGTCCTTGCTCGGCGTCCGGTTGAGAATATCACCAACGTACAGTCTGTAGGTGTTATCTCCCTTGGCCTTGAGATAGAGGTCGCCTGAAACGGATGCCAAATCATCATCCTCGTCTTCCGTTGCCGAGGCATCGAATATCCCGAGGGTCGATTTTGACATGTTGTCGTTAAATTCGTCATCTGTTTCGAACGTTGTTTCCATAGTGAGTTCATCGTAGAATTCATCGTCAATGGCAACATGGGCTTCATTGTCTGTCCCCATGATTGTGGTTGAATTGTGTTGGAGTCGATCATATGGTTGTGGTTGTGGTGGTGATTGTGGCAGTGGTTGTTGATGCTGCTGTTGAGGTTGCTGCTGTTGTTGCTGCTGTTGCTGTTGCTGGTAGGGAAGATTATCCCCGTCATCTAACAGATCTCCTTTGGCCACGTTATCGCCATCGTCGGTGGGTCCACTCTCCTCTCCTCTGGGATGGCAGTGGTGACTGTCTGAAAGGCCACATCTGCAATGGCGGCTGTCTACTGCTAGGTACGGCATCCGACACTTCAAACATAAACTGTCCATGAAGATGCTGAACCATTCTGCCACTGAAGCAGAAATGTAGTAGACTCGTTCAGTAAAACAGATACTTCCGCACTCATGATCATTGACATAATTGTTTAAACATGTTAATGTTTATATGCACTATATCGTTTTAGTCATAATTTTCTTGTCACAATTAAATACATATTTATCTTATCTAGAAGTGTACTTTTGTAGCTATGCTTCAATAATTAATCTGAAAACAACAAGTACACAATATGAAATTCCTCGTTCGCTTTTACTTATCACCTCAGTTATCAGCTGTTGAATGGGAACAAAACAACGCTGGACAGTTCTAGCTCTAATTTCATAAATGCTTCAATGATGTAAAATTTTGATTTAAAATATATTTTGAATTTAGATATTCGTTCCATACATATAGGGATTTTTTTTCTTGCCATCGATGTATCGACATGACGATTCAAACGATCAATACATCTATACTTCTACCAATCGTCGCATCACTAATATAAATATATGTGACCAATACAAATTCATAGCTATAATTGAGACTCACGTAGATACACGTCGTCTCTCTGACTGTCAGTGTTGCTATTGTTGGATCCACACAGGATGATGCTGTGATCTTCTTTAACTGAAGCCCTTCTTCCATGGTTCTTATTTTTGTTTTTAGAATCCACCTGGAATTATATTACGATCACTTCATATAGATCTGTGCTGTATATTGGAGGTATTTAAACATCTTAAAACAGCATCCGGGTGTCCATGTGGCTAATTCACCAGAACAATGAATAGTAAATTGTTGTTTAGCACTGGAATTTCTGTTAAATATGATAATTACACATGCAGATGTAAAGGAAATGTAATTTTCATTGTAACACATTATAGACTGTAAAATTTAAGTACATTTTCGATGTATTGTTGTATTATGTATACGTTACCCTATATACAGCACTTCCGGTGAGACGGCGAACCAGCAGAGGGAGACAACCCAAGAAGCTGTGATAGTCGAACACACGTCTGAAGGTGGCGCCATTGGTCACGCAGAATCTACCGCCAACGCACGAGAATCTCGTGACTAGAACCATTCTGCCCCACTGTCGTATGGCTGACCTCAAATCCAACTAGCAATAAAGAAAATAAAAAAATAATACCATGAATAGTGTATATGTGTGCGCGTATGTGCGAGCGCGTGTGTGTGAGAGAGAGAAAGCGAGAGAAAGAGAGAGAGAGAGAGAGAGAGAGAGAGAGAGAGAGAGAGAGAGTATGGCGTGTCATTATCGCCATTGACCATGTTGACCAGACTTGTTCATGGTAAATATCACAAATAATAATCGCAGTAATACTAATAATATTCATAATAATAATTATGAAATGGAAGTCGACGTGTCATATGATGGCGTAAGGCTATTATTGCTATTCGTATGATCTATATTGTATTCAAAAAGACTTATTATTAGTCTGTAGAATTAATTTATACTTATTACTATATACTCGTGCTAATAATGGTTGTCACATCTAATCTCATTATTAGCAAGGGTATGTAACAATTGAAATATTGGACTTACTTCTATAGAGAAAGTTCGGCCTTCAATAATACATCGTCTGGCGTAGCAGAGGTGGTCAAGTATGTTCTGCATACAGCGAGACTTCGGCGATATCACCAGAACACCGGGTACTGCAATATAACACCTAGATGTGTTAAGTCACAGTATTGTACAATAATAGAACCCCTAGACATGTTAAGTCACAGTACTGTACAATAGTAGAACCCCTAGACGTGTTAAATCACAGTACTGTACAATAGTAGAACACCTAGACGTGTTAAGTCACAGTACTGCACCATATAGTTAATTTCAATATGCAAGACGCTGAGCAAGTTGCTGCATGATCATTCCAAACACTGTTGATGACGGCTGTTAATGTAACCATTAGGTAACGGCAGTAAATTGATGTCCTCGTGCTTAAGACAACATGTTAGCTTCGTCACCATTGCATGTATTACATCTATGTATTATATCTCACATGTATTATATCTATGTATTATATTTCACATGTATTATATCTCACATGTGTTATATCTCAGATTTATTATATCTCACATGTATTATATCTATGTATTATATTTCACATGTATTATATCTCACATGTATTATATCTCACATGTATTATATCTCACATGTATTATATCTCACGTGTATTATATCTATGTATTATATTTCACATGTATTATATCTCACATGTATTATATCTCACATGCATTATATCTCACATATTATATTATATCTAAGAATTTCTATTACCTTCAAAATTTTCACTGAAGACATTCCTCTTCACCAAGTTAACTTTTATGACGGTAGGATGTGTCGAGAATTTCGTGATCATCTCATTAAGCTGATTCATCGTTTCAGTTTTAACGATCCTGTAATTAAAGCAATAGCGTATTAATAGCATCACGCCACACTGAGGACATCGTAGTAAACTATTCACAGCAAGGTTCTACAAGTTGAAATACCTGACCTTCAACTCTCAGGGATGTTTGACGAGTAAAGGTGCCTTTTCACGTTTCGACTTTTCACGTATGAACAACTTGTATTTGTTTTCATCCTATTGTATTTTTCTCTTTAATGGTTGTAGAATACCTATAGTATCGTTGTATAGATGCAGTGTACATGCATATCATATATATGTAAATATAACAATATTTTATTATTGTTTATTTTAAATATAGTTTTTACTAAATTAAACCTAGAAATATGATGGGGTTTTTTTTACACCAATTAATTATACCTACTCTCTGATATTGGTGAGCACAATTATCTCATATACGTCAGTTTTCTGCGTGAATTAGGCTACCTCCCAATTTGCCATAGTTCTTTTTTGTTCACACTATAACGGAGGTCCGTTATTCACAACAAGGTGCTGTTGTTTTCTTTATATCAGGACAGTGGCGATATAGCGTCACATTATAATGGTAACGTTTAGTTCCATATAGCTCTCATTTTAGTAATAGTATGCAGAAAACTAGAAAAAGAAAATACATACTGTAAATATGTAGTATGGCATGCAAGATGATTTTGTCAATTGAAATTGCCTCCAAGATGCTTACCAAGTGTGCGAATATTCGTCCAACGTTCCAACATTCGGAATAACAGAACCGCCTTTCTGCGCCATCAGGTTGATCTTACCGTCATGAATTACCTGCCCTTCCCTTAGGGTCATATTCGTACCAGCGACTTCCGGTAAGTCCAGGAAGACTCTCCACGGTACGAAGACAAGATTAGATAGCGCAGTGTTCAATAACGTGTCATGAACACTGGGGTTAAAGTGAATTATATCCGGGTCGTCGACCGAGATATCTGCGCAATATTCCGAGGAAGTCATGTCGTTAAATTCGTAATACTGACGATGTCTCGGTGAAGTGTGTCGATGAGATGTCTCGGTGAGATGTGTCGATGAGATGTGTCGGCGAGATGTCTCGGTGAGATGTGTCGATGAGATGTCTCGGTGAGATGTGTCGGCTATAGACTGCAATTCTTGTATAGTTACACCTGGAAACATAAAACAATATAGTATAATAGTATTATGTCATTCAGATTAATATCATCCAGGATATGTCTTTAGTTGACATATTTGGGTATAAACGCAAATATTATCAACACAACACTACATTTACAATAGATATTTATGAAAGGACATTTACCTGTATTCATTTGTGGCATTATAGATATGACACAGCACAAACGGGTACTCACGGTGGTCGATGTTCTAAAGTCTGTTCGAGACTCGTTTTGAGGCTCATTCTAGTCTCGCTTTGAGTTTCGTGCTGATAGTCTTCCATCTAGATATATTAAACTTATTGACATGTACCCCATTATTAAGGCTCGTCTACATTATGGAAGTGTTGTAAACGTTTATCTGATAAAAAAAGACATCGACTAATTTTTTGTTCTGTCCACACTATCAAATTTAATTTAGCAAACTGAGTATTTTGAGGGGTAAATTTAAATTCAGAAGATAATATGTCAGTCATAGGAAAACTCTAAATGATTGAATACGATCAATGTGTGTCAAACTTGGAAATATCATAAATTTTATTAATTTGGTCGAAGTCGACTTTGTCAAATAAAATGTGACAGTATAGACGACCTCTTAACTACAATGATAGACGACCACTTAACTACAGTGATAGACGACCCCTTAACTACAATGATAGAAATGTTCAAACTTAACTACAATGATAGAAATATTCAAACTTAACTACATGATAGAAACGTTCAAACTTAACTACAATGATAGAAATGTTCAAACTTAACTACAATGATAGAAATGTTCAAACTTATCTACAATGATAGCCGACCACTTAACTAAAATGATAGCCGACCACTTAACTACAATGATAGACGACCACTTAACTACAATGATAGACGACCCCTTAACTACAATGATAGACGACCACTTAACTACAATGATAGACGACCACTTAACTACAATGATAGAAATGTTCAAACTTAACTACAATGATAGAAATATTCAAACTTAACTACAATGAAAGAAACGCTCAAACTTAACTACAATGATAGAAATATTCAAACTTAACTACAATGATAGAAATGTTCAAACTTAACTACAATGATAGAAATGTTCAAATTTATCTAGATAGACGACCATCTAGAAATGTTCCAGACAAAGGTGTTCAAAGCTCACCCGCCTCCACTCCAGGTCGTAGAAAGCCGAATGTGGCACACTCGAGGTCGTAGAAAGTAGAATGTGGCACAGAACCATATTTGAGCCAGAACAGAAATAGGACGTCGACTGAAATCAACTGAACTTTATTCTATCTTATGCTGTGATATTACAGCAGGATGGTAGGTTTACAGGAGTGTATATTTAATACATCGAGAGCATTGTGCATTACATTGAACATAGCTTTAGTAATGTTACCAAGAAAGAAAGCACTGACTGTCTTGCTGTTGACCAATTCACAAAACCCAGTACCTTGGTCACTGACAGTAATATTACATCTGTGCAGACAATATTAATTTAGTGGACATTTTTAAATAAAAAGAGTAATGAAATACACCAACCAAATAATTCAACACTATCGTTTCACGGTCTGTGAATAAAGATGACAATGTCGACTGAAATTAACTGAACTTTATTCTATCTTGGGCTGTGAGATTACAGCAGGGTGACAGGTTTACAGGAGTTATTCCACATTGAACACACAATTAATAGTGTTAAAATAACGGTTATACTGACTTTCTTACTGTTGAACACTTGACAAAATATGAGTACAGTTGGTCGATGACAGTAATACTACATGTGTAAAGCCGGTACGTTTTACTCGAAATAGTGGACAATAAAAAATAAAAGAACAATGGCATTCATCAACCAAATCGTTCAATAGGTATATAATAACATTTGTCGTATTCCAAAACAGAAACGTTTCTTTGACATAAGCTTCAACACACAGCATGTACTCAATGCAAGAATTATTAGTAATATGATAAGTGTTTGGATTACTACACTACTCTAGATCTCCCACAACTCACTAGTACCACACACTACAGACAGAGTGTCCAGTCCAATGCTTCCGTAGGAGTAAAAACCAAACTTGAAGTCAAGATCAGAGCGCTCCATATAAAGGTGGAACCATTAAAGAGATTGGACATTTCGTAAGATTATGTGACAGCAAGATTCAAATACGAGTTTAGGACGTCAACATAAAACAGTGGTAAGTATAGTATACGTCACACACGATGCACAGAATACAGACAGTGCAGTGTTATGATAAATGATGTCTCGGATTATTTCAGACGTTATTCTAGTGTCCGTCAAGGAGGACATTTGTCGCCTATTTTATTTAATATATATCTGAATGATTTACAGTATTTCCTGTCACGAGGAGGCTGTGATGGTGTTACCATTCATTTTATTAAATGCAGATGATACTGCATTGTTTGGAGGAACCCCCCTAAAATTGCAATCAGCAATTGATGTTTTCTATCATTGCTGCAGGTTATGGAAGCTTAATATGAACATATCTGAAACAAAAGTACTTGTATTTGGGGTAGGTCCACCGACAACCTCTAAGCTAACTTTAACTATAATCAAAAGAAAATTGAAATCGCTGATTCATATGTTTACCTCTAGGAATGTGTATCTCATTCGATGTTATGCTAAAACCAATACTGATATATGGGTGCTAATTATGGGGATATGAAAATTTAAATCTAAATTTAAATTTATCCAAACGAATATTGTAAGTGGCCAAATATGTAATAATAAAGATGAATTGTCGCCCCTAAAAGAGTAAAAGATGTTAAAACTTATCAAAGTTCATATCTGTGATAAAGAAAACGTAATGTTGCTGTTAATGTCCATCACATTATTATCTGCTATTTTTGGAAATAGTTTGGTATTTAAAGTTTGGCATGACTAGGTACTTTTGTAATATTATTATACAACTATAATTTATCTCAGTTAGTCATGAACTCTTGCAGTTCACATAGTCAAAGCTGTATTCATCTACCTACACCCATCTTGACCTTTTGTTTGTATTTATTGTGTGATGTTTGATATACTAGTACACTTGTACTACCGTGGGTGGTTTGAGTGAACTAGATTTGTCAATTTTAAAAAAAAACACTTTTTTTTAAATTCCTGAGACGTCACCCAAACGTGGAATCAAGATCACTTCACCTCATCAGAGACTGGACATGTTTCAAATAATGAGTAATAAGTTTAGGATAATTCTGGAGCCAACATCACTTTCAGTATGGCTATTTTGTTAGAGCTGGACCAATCCTACCAAGTTACCATGTAGAATCAGCTGTACACAATAACCATGGGGTTTTTATTTTTATTTTATTTTTTTTATTGGTGTTTTAAGTCACTTATCTCACGACTTGTCAGTTTAGGGCAGGAGGAAACCTACAACATCCGTAGTGCTGAATGTTGCAGTAAACCTGCGAGCTCCGGCTGGTACTGACATGACCAAGGATGGTAACTAAATTGCCACTCTACAGACATCGCATCCTATCAATATCGCGTCAGAAAGGTAACTTTGATGCCGGACCCCCGTGGCGGGATTTGAACCTGGAACCTTGGCGCCGAAGTCCAACTGTTCTACCACTGCGCTACCACCCGCCCTCAAGGTTATTGGCTGAGAGTACTATCATAATATGTATTTTGGTGTGATACTCTTATGATATGGTCCCAGGGATGTACTCAAGAGAGAACAGAGATTTCTAGTACATAGTATCCATATTTATTGACAAAAACATTAATATATAACATTTAAGTAAATATACAATAATGGTGAACTAAGGCAACCCCTAGGTCCAGGGTTGGCCTTACCCAGTAACAGAGTGTAGCTCTCTTGGACCTCCCTGGTGTACGATTTTGATTGATTGATTGATTGAAGTTTGGTGTTTTTACAGTCGCCTTCCAGCATTGCTGATTTCGGCAGACTGGTCC
>JAUTBT010000239.1:0-11382 GCA_032361225.1 Lepetodrilus schrolli | reverse complement strand
TTGCCACTTTACAGACATCGCATCCTATCAATATCGCGTCAGAAAGGTAACTTTCGCGAACATTGATGCCGGGCCACCGAGGCGGGATTTGAACCTGGAACCTTGGCTCCTAAGTCCAACTGTTCTACCACTGCGCTACCACCCACCTTCATGGAATTGTAATCTAAAGGTACTAAGAGCAATTTTTAAGAGTAGTTGCATAACATTACAACCAACACAAGATAGCACCACCAATCCATCTGACTTTAAGCCAAGGTGAACTATCACAGACACCATATGGTTTGCTAGTAGCTTAGCTTGCCAAGCATTACCAGTGTTACACAGCAGACAGGCCATCATGCAACAGGGAGCAATAGATAATGTGTTGGGATTCAGTAGAGTGGAGAGGTTCAGCCCATGCATGGCCAGACATCAGGACACACCACTGAAACACTGATGGGATTCATTAATTATATGACCAGGAGTTTAATTATTTAACAACGATTATAACACGGAAGGGAAGTGATGGTTGAGATGGGTAATTATTTGATTTGCCCAGTCATTATTTATATTAACTGATGTAGAACATGTTAGGTGACATTGGTTGAAGCTAGTCGCAAATGGGTGAAAGATTCCCGCAGCGACGTTAAACTCCATAATCACTCATTGAAGCTAGTGGTTTTTGTAAATAAATTAAAAATATATACAAAATTTAAGTCCTTGTCGATAACATTGTTGACAAATATTTTTAATGTTTTAAGAAATCATAATGTATTTTAGATAATTGCTACCAACATCTTCAACAAGAACTAGGTCTGAGAGTAATGGACAGACAGTCAAACTACATTGTCTATTTATAATCTTACTATTGGATCTGAGATAGTCCTTGTCAAAGATGTTGGTTGAAATTTTTACAAATATGTAAAAATAAATCTTTACAAAAAATATTTTTAAATTGCGACCAAAGGCATTGATAAGGACCAAGCCAGAAAATAATAAACAGACAGTAAACTACATTTCCTCTCTATTTTTTACAATCTGGGATAGTCCTTGTCAAAGATATTGGTAAAAATACAAAAAAAATACAAAATTAAATCATAATTTATTATGAATAATTTCTACCAACATCTTTGACAAGAACAATAGCTCTGAGAGTGATGGACAGACAGTCAAACTACATCACCTCTTCACCAATGGTACCAAAGAGCTATGGCCAGCCAGTTAATGAAATCAGTGCTTTGTAGATGTTACATAACTCCTCATTCCTCCATCAGTCTCCTGTGGATCTTCAGCAGAGAACCAATAAAGTCATTTCACAGCCGATTGAGGAAGCAATGCTCAGATCAATCTAACCAGGGATGGTGCCAACATTACTGAGAATGGTGGCAACATTACCCAGGATGGTGGCAACGTTACGTCAGTGGATCAAATGGCCGTCCAGACAATTACACAGCTTTGATGATTTCCTGTGGGGGAATTGTTCTCCTTAATTAAGATAGGGGAATGTCCTGGGATTAATTGAGATCACCCGCTAAAGAGAGACGCTACCTCAGATGTTCTGATACTGGACCACTATTACATTGGTTTGTTTATCAGAGAAATCATTTATGGAGCAGTTGGCTTCTCTTGGAAGCAGTTGTGGTCTCTTGGTAGCTGTTTGCTGAAGTTGATGATGTCTTTGTGTCATGGCTTTGGAAATGTTGTTATGGCTTCAGATCATGGATAACATCAATTCTTCGTTGTACCAAGCTTGCATTTGACAGATGATTTTATATCGCAGGAAAGTTAATATAGTTGTGTCAAATGCAGACTTAGAATATGGAAAAACTATATCTTAGTACTTGTAAAAGACATCAGAGGAAATTATTTTTGCATAAATAATATTGTTATTAAAAATAGATCTAATTGAAAATATAATTGCAATGATTTCAATAGTTTTTGCTAAATGTTGCTGAAGAATTCTTTTTCAATCTTGCCGATGGAGAATCTACTTATGCTGTCCACTAAGGTTCCTTAACCTCCAGACCTAAAGAGTTCCCTTGGTGCCTATAATTAATATCTCAGTCTGGGCTGGTTCCTTATCCAGCAGGGCCAGGATGGACCCCTACCTCTCCCTGGTCTGGCCACTGACCCCTACCTCTCCCTGGTCCGGCCACTGACCCCTACTGGCTTCCTTACAAGGGGATCCCAGTGTACTACCAATTTGATTTCATGCATTACAGACCTCTTCCCCAAACAGTGCCAACATAGACATGTTCAGGAAGAGCTCTAATGTAGACTGGGATCTGTCTGTTAATGATATGTATGAGAAGTGGAGCATAATTTGTGAGATAAAACTCTGAAAAAGTACCAAAATGCATATCTTCAAGAAATACCTTATGTAGACTTGGATTTGTCTGTTAATGAAATGTATGAGAAGTGGAGCATAATTTGTGATAGAAACATCCTAGCAATTGCCATCATCAACACATCTCATGTTTTTGACCAGATCTCTCTAATAACCTGGTCATAAATTTAATTGGACATGATCTTGCAGGCTGCTGACCCTAAGACTGGGCAGCCCACTCTGTTTTCGTAGCTGCTGACAGGAGTGGGAAATAATTGATCAAGAGAGCTAATTAAAAGTATTGGGGGGGTTGTAAAATTTTTTATACTTTTATAAACAACATGGAATTTCCAAGTGGTGTTGTTTGGGTGAAAACTCTGCACGTGTATGTGTTAAAGAGTTTGTCAATGTAAATAATCAGGTAGTTAACTCTGGCATGGTTCAGTGGAGTTTATGGGATTATATTGCCTTCCAAACAGAGCTGTCATAACATTATACTAGTACAGGAACATATTCTGAAATGTTTGGAAGTGACAACACATAATCTAAATAGTTCTGCATGTTGCCCTCTTAATTTCCAAGGTGATAATTATCAATGTAAATTTCCACAAAATATAATTATTTTCCATTCATAGATGTTGAAAATATTTATTCAAATAGCAACAATTAATCGTCAGTTCTTTACAAAGAAAAAAAAATCAAACTCTGAATGTTTTGTCCCAAAGTCTAATGACCTATGGCTCTGAAAAATATCACTATGGTACCACCCGAGTGTGGTACTGTCAAATTCATATACAATAAATAAATAAAATGTTTAATGGAATAATACCATTGGGCATAGAATTCAAGTTACCTCCACCCAACCTCTACCTTCAAATCAGAATCATCCTCTCCATTACATAAGCGCTAATGAAAACATTAATAGCAATAACCCCAAGGGGATCTCAGGGGATAAGATAAGGGTCCATTTCTTAACATCCATCTTTATCACAGGGATCAAGCCATCTCCTTTAGCCACGGCTTAATCCTCCCAGACCTGAGAAATACGTTGACATAGGTATATAGCTTTATCTTAAACCCAGTCAAAGATTTGCAGAGGAAAAACATCGGAGTAGATTACTGATAGTAATCTGGCTGTGGATTGTGACAACCAAGGGGTTTTCCAATTAAAGGCGCACGCTGACTTAAAAGTCGTGTTAATCTCTATGAAAACATGGGGACAAAGTTGTCTAAATTGTTCTTTTGTCTTTCTAGCTAGAATGAACTGGGTGATAATGGATGTCATTGTGGGGTAATTGGTAAGGATAAGCTGCAATATACACTGGCTAAGGATAGGGATAGTGATAATGATAGGGATAGCTATAGGTGTTAATGGGTATATATGTTACAGCCAATCTCTAAAATCAGGCAATGTGTAAAATGTTTGAAACTTTCAATTACTTTCTTTCCACTCAGTCAATTTATGAAATGCCTGAAATGATTAAATGTCTCCTTACTTGACAGATTGACTGGCGTGAGTATGTTGAGAGAAAAAATGAAGACAATGTGTACATTTGTATAGGTATTCACACAATTTTGTCTTAATACATATAAAAATGTATGCAGTCCTGTGTGAATATCTACAAAAACGTACGCATTATCTTCAATTGTTTTCATCGAACTCACGCCAGTCAATCTGTCAAATAACGGCAGTAATTTTTGTCATTTCAGGCTTGTTAAACATTGCTTGAATGAATTGAAATTCACTGAAAATTTAATACATTTGACACATTACCTGATTTTAGACATTGACTGTAACATATACACATCTACATCAACTGCAGTAAGTGTAATGCCGACATTAAACACCAGCTAGTTTAACACTACACATCATAATACATGCAGATATCTGACATCACATCACACATCAACTTGAAGAATTGACACACACACCTTGCTTTATCCTCCACACACAGAAAAATGCTTCATAAAGAACTTTATTCAAACTTTTTCTTTACATGCAAGATGATTTGCACTTTTCAGCTTTATGATATAGCAAGTGACATCCTTCTTTAATATGGGTATAAAATTAACCCTATAAATTATAAATATAATGTCCACACATTGAGGTCACAATAAAACATTAACAAAACATAAAACCGAAAACGCTGTGAACAATTGTCTAATTAACCACTGAACAATAATATATTGTTTTGTAATTTCACAACAACAAAAAATGGGGATAAGAAACTAAAAATATGTCTTAAAGATATACTGACATTCCAAGGCAAGTTGGGTTCAAAGACCATGAGGGGTGAAACTGTCTATAATAATTACAATCTGAAGATCATTGGATGAGTAGTTTACCATCCTGGTTATAAATCCACTAATCCCATAGGTGTAGAACATGTTCATACACATGGTAAACGGACTGTTGGCTCTGGCTGGTTAACATGATAGTATCTCGCAAATACTTTTGAACAGATAATTACCAATATAGAATGACATGGAAACATTATCCCTAATGGAATAACGAAATGGTCAAATGTTATGCTTAAAGGCACACATACAATCACAGATTAAGTTGTTTGGGACCGAATTGGAGTATAAAATGCAAAGTACATGCATTTGGCATACGTATAATCGTGTTTGTACCTCCAAATATCTTTTCTACTGCTTTTCTTACTACTGCTGTAGTATTGATAAAATTCCATTGCAGTTTACATTTCCAGTAAAACCTGAATAATCAGTTGGTAATGTACTGTAATATCTCAATCTTCTATAGTCTAATAGACTAAGGAGGATAACTCTAATAATTGAACACGGACAAGAGAACCTTTCAAACAACTGGTACCAATAAGATACATACACCATAAATATTAAAAAATAATAAAATAGGAAATATTGAAATTCAGTGGGATATGCAGAAAATGTAGCTGGATATCCAATATATTTATGTAGACACATCAAATGTACATACTTTCATGTAAAAATACATTTGATCATGAAATATGTAAACAAACCCGCAATTGTATGGAAGCGGCCACTTCTAAAATATATTTTTCTCAAAATGTTGATTTGTAACTCGATAATCCCATTGCAATTCATCAGACATTCATCAGATATTTTAAGATGTGGTGGGAAAATGGTATCTTAAAGGTATACAACACCGAACCGTGTCATTGCCAGACACATATACCAAAGAGTTGGCATAATTGTTTCTCTCACAGCGAGATATTTCATAAAGGTTTAAAAAAATATCATAATTATATTCTACACAGTGCCATCGGTCTGTTTACACCAATACCGTGTTCATATTGTGATCAGTCGCTGATCACAAAAGTGAATATTATATATTGAAGTTACTCCTTGAACCACAGTATCCCCATCTAATTTCTAACTGCATCTTCTTGTTAATAACAATTCCAATTTTTAGATGACCCACATCATCTTCATATCATGTCAAATGTGTTGCAACTTCTTGAACAAAGATGGCCCCCCAGTTTGAGAATGCTAGAAAACTTTGGACACATACATGGTGTTAATATATAACGACCAAATCATGTTGGTGAGTGTCGAGTTAACTAACTGTGGATCCATGATTGGTATGATCACACACAGACTCACCGTAATAGATTTGGTGTGTACAGCAGCCAGTAACTCTCTCCTGCGTCTGTCGAACGCTGCAGCAATATCTTCGACGGCCTGTCCAGCATCCGTTCTGTGGAGCAGGTTGCCAGACTCCAGCGACACCGGGCTATCTCGACTTCCACATCGCAAAATCAGAGGTTTTTTCGAAGACTGACCTCGACTCTGACCGAAGCTAGACCTATGGGTCAGAGTCTCGTGTTTCTTCCGGGAGCCACGCGTGTCCTCGTGGAGGTTGCTTCCACTCGTGCTGCGCCGCACCGATGGACTGCTCCGATTTAATATCCGATCCGAGGCACCGTCACCGAACAAAGAGTACCCTCGCGACTGCACACTGCCTCCGAAATCTGAATTTATACTCCTGTTGCTTTCGCTACGAGAAAACTGACCGTCCTGAGTCGATAGCCGTGGGTGTGAACCTCCAAGGTCTGAATTGATGCTCTGATTGATATCACTACGGTGCACGGAATTCCGTGATGGAGGTCGGTCTGTGTTTCTGGATTGTGGCCTTTCTGTGTTTCTTGATGGTTGTTGCTCATTCCGAGTCGCTGCTTTGTCCATATTCCGTGAAGGAGGTCGGTCCATATTTCTAGAATGGGGCCTGTCCGCATTTCTTGATAGAGGACGTTCTGTCCGAGACAGCGGTCTGTCCATATTCCGCGAAGGAGGTCGATCCATATTCCGTGAAGGAGGTCGTTCCATATTCCGTGAAGGTGGGCGATCCATATTTCGTGAAGGAGGGCGGTCCATATTTCGGGATGGTGGTCTGGATGATGGTTTCTGACTATCAGAGTTAATACTGCTTCCACTCTCCGACTTCCGTATCCTGGATGCTGTGCGCAAAGCACCGTATTCGTAATGGTGCCGGTCTCCACTACTAGCTGTACGCTGCACGTGCCGTTTCGTGGAATGTACATCTTTGTCTACCATTGACCCACTGGCACTACGTTGAATATTTCGAGACTTCGTCGGACTCATATTTGCATTAATATTACTACCGCTGCACGAACGTCTTACTCCCGTTGCAGAATTGTGGTCACTACTTCCGTTCCATGGACTGTGTTTATTCCTATCTCCACTATCCACGCTGTCCACACTATCTGTGCTGTATATCCGCGAACGTGTTGTACACTCCCCGTCGATGGCACCGGCACTGTCACTCCGTCTGACTCCATGCTCGCCACAGAACTCTTCCTCGTAGACTTCGGATCGGCGCAATCGTGAACAGTATTCGCAGCCTATTTTGTTCTGCGCATCGGATTCAAAGATGACCGTCTTGCCTCCCTTGAGTCTCATGGAGGCTTCGCTGCTCTTACCTTGTGGGGAGACGTGTCTGTGAGAGGCTCCTGATGAAGTCTTATGTAGAGATTTACCAGATCGGGGGCTGGGACTCGACACGAGACTTCTACGGTCAGACAAACTCGGAGTTAGTGGACGGTGAACATCTTCGCGCTCGCTGCGCTTTCTTTGACGATCGGCATTCATCGTATCCATTTTCTCTCTGCTAGTATGCCCAGATACTGCTGATGGATGTTTTCCATTGACATTGTCTTCCATCGACTGTCCAGAAATACGTACCAGATCGCCAGACATATTATACCGTTACGTCTACCTCCAAATCGCATAATTCTAGAACAGTCTCGTGAGCCAACATTCCTTCTCACCATACGGTCGACTTTCTGATGTCATCACACATATTAACAGTGATAATCCTTCCCTGGCACAGAACAGCCACTACCTTTTTGAAATGCCTCTCAGCCAACCCTGGGCCTGGTGAACACAGAAACAAGTGGCTATAGGCTATCAGTTCGGCTCAGTGGAGCGTGGATATCCTGATAAAATCCCAGTGATTAGCCCCTCATGGCCTCCCACAGCACATAGCAAACCCTCACCCTACAGATACCCAAGTCAATACGCACTCCAATTACACACAAATCATTATTTCCGTATTTAGTGAAACTGACGGATCCGCATTTTTTGCCACCATGGTTGACAGCACTCCCCTGAAGGTTACAGTTGATAAGTAAGGGGGTTACTATGTCTGCTTCACGTGTTGTATTACAACCTGTTTTACTGTATCGCAGTTAGAACAGGATCCGTTCAGGTCCCACTGAACATTACCATCCGCATGCACTGATGAGAAGGCTTCCTCCCAGTTCTCAAAGCATTGCGTCCTATTCACACTACTTCTTGTCCGCAGATGTCCGTCAGACTTCTTTCAAAGTAACAAACAAACTGCACTGGAATGTCAACTATTTCATTCAGGTGAAAAACCCTCTCTTCCCTTCAAATCACAGACTTGTGGACAGTTCTACTCCCGCACACCCAATCATAATCCGAGGTGCTCCCCCGACCAGCATGGTCAACACTCGTCTCCAAATGAATTTACTCACATGGTTAAGCTCCGGGGACGTGTCATAAATCACTGTCTCGGACAATTCACAGTGGGCTAAAGACAAGAGGATCCCTTCAAACAACAGGTTGGTTGGTGGTGTATCCCAGTACACCTCCAGGTACACCAACAAGTACACCAACAAGTACACCGAGAGTTGTAATGAGTGTCACAATCCACGTACAGTACACTCCTACAGGTGAAACATCAAGTTCAAGCTAAGAAAAATCTTCATGCTCCGATGTAGGATTTTTATCATGGCTATCAAACATGCCCCTTATGTTTGCACAAATAAAGGATAGAAAATTACCCCCAGCATAATCCCGGCATGACTGAAGCCTATCCCAGGTAAGAGGATGCTGGCTTGGCAGGTATTCTCCAGTGTTTGCCGGACTCTTGTCTCGTGATGTAGGGGGCATGTCCGGTGATGCGAGGGGCCCACCTAGTTACATGCACATTTGTAGCCAGCCTAGTATGATGAGGACGTCCTAACTCTGTCGCATGGATTGCACTCAGACTGTTCCAGGTCACCACTGGTTAGAAAACACGCTGGATTCACGAGTAAACATGTCAAACAAAATAGTCCAAGCTGTCATTCCCGAAACTGACTCCCGATTTCACAGAATATTGTACATGGCGTCAGCTCGGCATATATTTTCAACAGTCATGCCGTTTAGATTTCACAATATCGACTAGAACTAGTAATATACATATAAAGTCTTGTACACACCTATTATATCAAAAGAATTATACTATCGTAATTATCTCCACCCCCACCCCACCCCACCCCGTGGTATTTGCTTTGATAACCATCCTTTTCGTCATGCAAACTGGTACCAGGCCGTGATCGGTTATCTACATGCAATACCACAGATCTTGGTTTACTTCTGGCAGCCTGTACTCTGATGGTTATCACCATATATCCATTCATGTAGTCCACATAAAGTCTGCAGTAATTTGAACACCATTCACAGCCGCCCCCCCCCTTATACCTGTTCAATGCTGCATACAAGATTTAACAGGGTGAAACTTAATCGGATCTCAACATGTAAAAATAGACGACAAATGATAGTCGTTCTGCTTGTTAATAGGCCTGGTAATAGCCCTGCTTCAAAGGAAGTGACCACAGAGTGCCTACTAATCTGTCCCAGTGAGTTTAATGAGACTAGGCTCAAATTAATCCTATAATCTGCTTACTTTTGAGGCCTACCACCACTAGTTAGTTGTATAAAAGTATGTGCTAGTTAATAACCAGTTGATATAACACTGCCTATTGATACATGGCCATAGCAACATTTAATACCAAATTAAGATTGTCTAATTTATTTTATTCACAAATCTTTTTGCTTCTGTGAAAGCACTGTACATTACCAACACCAAAATTTCATGTTTGAATGTCGTATTATTCACATTACAAATACAAAATATTGTTGAATTGTATTATTGTGGATGCATTGTGACTGTCATATCCATAGACGTTCAAGGTCGTTTATAAACCACACGGCAAGCTTGAAACCATACAGCAGACTTGATGAACAGTGACAGAAAAATCTTAATGAAAGTATTTGTATTTTCCATTAAAACTGAACTTTCCTTACAGTGTTTCCCTTTTGTAATTCTGGTTTTCAATGAATGACACCATAGTTCAATACAAACATTCTGTTACACTGTGCAAACTGGGATGCTTCTTCAAACTCGCTCAAAGTTAACTCGGTGTGTTGACAAATGAAATTTCTGTCATTGCAATCCACACAGGAAGGTGAAGAAACAAATTCCTTTTCGGACGTCAAACTTGTCTTAAAATTAAAACATAAAGGATTAGATGTTTCTTCCAAACAGATTGCACGTTTCAGTTTTGTCAATATTCTCTATGAAGCTTAGAAGCAGATGACTTCTGGTGTTGTTCATACATTGATGTTGTCATTCAGACCGTTCTCTCCAGGTAACATGTCCATTCTACGTGTTACTTAAAAGATTTAAAAAACTGGGGAAGCAAAGTCTAAACTGGGCCGTAATCGAAAAATGTTTTGAAATTAAAACTCATGATTATCTCCCATTGAAAAGGAAAATCTCATCAGGTCGAAGGTCACTAAACACAGGGTCTAGCAACAAAGGGAGAGTCCATTTCAGCTCTATAATCCCACAGAAACGCTTTTCTCAGCAAACCATGAAATTCTCCACATGCTCCAATTGGGCTGATGGTCTGCGCCAGATCCCTCTTTGATGTCCAGCCTCTCTCTGAGACTACATACCATGTCCTCAAAGACCAATCTACTTCTGATGCAAAGGAGAATAATAGTCGAGATACACGGTCAACATTCCTTTAGAATTAAAAAATATTAAATCTTGGAATTTCTTAACCATTATCCTTCAAGCTTGACAGATCAGAGGTGGCCGACCTCACCCATGGAACATTATGTCAACCTGCAGGTTACTATCTGTGATATTTACGTATTGTCACGCTCCCAAAACATCGTCTATAGGTCATCAGAATAACCTGGCACGTTCATCACCTACCGGTAATTTGTAACTTTACTATGTTAAGAGAATTCACACCTCTTTGAAAATTCCTTCAGTTAGCTTGAAATATGGGTCACGATTCAACCACTAATCGCCAGACATGAACTAGATCACTGCATACTTGCATAAAGGTAAGAAAACTAAATATTTGTTCAGCAGCAATAACGTCTTTACATTACATAAGAACAACATACTTTGTGACTGCCATACTGGTCTGGGAAATGACAAGGACAAGGGCTACTTTGTGATTTTCAATTAGAATATTCCTCAGAGGGTCTCTTGGTATGTAGACAAGCAAGTCAATCACATGAATCTGAAATGACCCTGGACGACATTGTATAACCCAGCCCCAGGGCCTCAGTGTGGATCATAGACAGAACATCTGTTACCAGGGCTTGTCTCCTCAGTGTGGTGTATCACAGACAGATTTAATTTTTTTTTGGATTGGGGTTTTTAAGTCCCTTTCAAGATTCTTTCACTTATATCACGACTTGTCAGTTTAGGGCAGGAGGAAATCCGCAACATCCGTAGCTCTGAA
>JAUTBT010000238.1:0-11384 GCA_032361225.1 Lepetodrilus schrolli | reverse complement strand
CTATCAATATCGCGTCAGAAAGGTAACTTTCGCGAACATTGATGCCGGGCCCCCGGGGCGGGATTTGAACCTCGAACTTTGGCTCCGAAGTCCAACTGTTCTACCACTGCGCTACCACCCGCCCTCGCGTATAGAACTGAAATATAGGCTAGTTAAGCTTAACTTCAATCTAATGCATTATCATGTAAATATATAATAATAGGCTTACTGTTGATTTTATAAAAGCAACCAAGCTGGAGCATGAACTTGTATGTGTTTTCTTCACATAATATATAAGAATTTCACACGGGATCGCATGGGACAATTTCCCAATTTATTTAGATTATTGCACGAAAACAAACAAATATCTCTTCTGGGGTATAGTAGGTAATTTATATTTGTTAAATCAATAGAACAAGTTTACAGTGATTTGAAAATGAATATTCATGATTAGGCCAGATAGGGCCTACTTGTTTTTCGTGTTTCGTTTACTTAATACCACTTATAAAATGGATTTATTTACTATACTTATTTATTAGCTGCTGGTCATTGCTGGAGTTAAAATCTGAATGAAGGAAACGAGGACCAAGGATTTCAGGGAGGAGATTGGATCTAATAGAGCGGTATTTATCTTATATATAAATATATAATAATATTTGATTTTGGTTTGTTTTCGTGCAATAATCTAAATAAATCAGCTCTTGACTGGCTACAGTTGCTATAGTACGTCGCGATATATATGGTACGAAATACACGTTTTACTTTTAGCTATTAAACTAAATTTAGATGTACATGACTTAAATACAGTAAATGTGTGGTATAGATCTAGATGTACAGCTGTTCGTAGATTGACCATAACGCCGTAATCCTTTTTTTTAAAGGTATAAATCTAATCTAGTTTTCCATTGGCATAGATTTCTTCAATATGCCTATATCAAAAACAATTTGTGTAGGTAATATTCAGCTCGCTGTACGACGGCAAAAAAAGACCTCTAGAATGATGACGTTTATATACTAGTAGCAACCTATGACGTCACACAGAAAATTATCGTTATACAGGTGTTCGTATATTGGCCATAACTCCATAATGCTTTTTTGTTTTTTTAAAGAATCTAATCCATATTTCCAGTCCAAACTTTCCTCAATATGCTGATACCGAAAACAAATTTTAGTATCAAAAGTTCAGCTCGCTGCTTGACCGCAAAAAAAAGCGTCAAAATGATGACTGTCATATAGTGACTCGTCATTATCGCTCCATCTAATGACGCACGGTAGACAGCTCACTTTGGTTCCCCATTGGCTCACCTCGGACTACTTCCACTTTGCTCCTGTATATACCCTCGGCATTCGCAGGAGCAGTAATCTTACCCAGATTCCGAGAAAATTGTTATTAGTCGTCGTCAGCCTCACCAATCATCGAGTAGAGAAGAATGCGCGGATGGCCTCTTTTACACTCTTTATAGTAAACCATGACTGTAATCATTTGAGAGCGGTAAATTACAGTCAGGAATTCATTTCAAAATAATTACATGTAATTAGAAACCATAATATAATCATGATGTACGAATAGTGTAACAAAACCAAATTTGGTTACATTTTTCGCAGTTGTTGCATTTTCGTTGCATTAGTTCAGTGCAGTCACACACAGAACTCAATTTATAGATCAAAATGGTGTTTTAGGTTAATTATTTAGTAGTGATTGATTGATTTAATTAATTCTTGGTATCACACATGATAGACTATACGATGATTACAATCAAATTGTAGATTCTATATATACATTTTATTTCTTATGACCGCAATTTATTTAAGGATTGACTGCAACATTTTTACGTTCATCGAGTTATGAACAGAAAAACCGATGTACATACTCTATGAATCCGCGAATCGGTTCATACAAAAGTTTGCACATCGGTTTTTCTGTTCATACCTCGATGAACGAAACATATATTGCAGTCAATCCTTATAAATAAATTACTCAACAAATTGGTCGAGACTTAATGGGCGTATTCGAAACACCGTTCTCGTGTTGCCCGAGAACCGTGATCTCGTGTTCCCTGTTGCGAACGCTTAAGTATGTGCCGAGTTCGATCCTCCACCAACCCGCCAAAAAGTGGGGAATGAAAATATCGTTCGCGAACAGCGTTCGCGTGTTGGTTTTAGATGTTCGAAACCCCGTTCTCGTGTCGATCAACTCGAGAACGGGGTTTGGAAGACGTCCAATGGGTTTATATTTATTTTTAGAGCTGAGCATTAATATTTTCAACAAACAAGAGGGAGTGGGCAAATATCTTTTTGGTTCATATTAAGTACGATCCTTGAATACAATAATTTTGGTATTTGTGAGTAATTTTAATCTCCGGGATTCACTGTAACTGTACTGATACCTCAATGAACGTAGCATAAATGGCAGTCAGTAAAAATAATCCTCAACACATTCGTGAAAAATAAAATAATTCTATTGAAATGAGCTTGGAAGCAGTTACGTCATTTGCCCATTGCGTCATCACAGTAGCGTTACGTCACAGTTATTGACTAGATTCGTGTCCTGTTTGCGCTGAACTTCGTGCGAGAAATAAATGTAAAACGAGAGAGTGAGAGAAAGACTTACATTATACAACGTTTATGGTTTGGAATATAACCATGAAATGATTTCTCTTTCAAGAATGTTCCGTGTGTAAGCGGATATGGCTTGCATAATATAGCGATGTGGTCTACCATACCGGTATAGCCATAAAAATAAAGCAATTTATTTCATTCGGTGTTCGTGGGGTTTTGTTTTGTTACAGAATCTCACCTTTTAGCGGAAATGGAACGGTGAAGCTGTCAACTACCCAGCTGTTGAAGTCTTGAATGTCACCAAGGTTAGTTCGTACGTACTTTGCATACATACACACATACGCACGCACGCACGCGCGCGCGCACACACACACACACACACACACACACACACCACACACATATCCGTGACATTGAAAGACTGCTATGCATGTAGGAACTGGGCTTAAGAAGAACTAAACACCCGCTGCTGTACGCAATACATGACCAACTTGGTTAATTCCATTGAGACTGCACTGGTATGGTACAAGGAAATGATGTCGATGATGCCACATGGTAATATGATTCACCACAGGCCTGCGCTCAAACGTAAACACGAGTCTTGAAATCGACGAGTGTTGATATATTTGATATTCCAAGACACGAGGGTGATATTATATTTATCACCAAATATCATTTAAAAGTCATTAAAGAAGAAAAATGCCACATCATAAAGATGTTACTGTGAAGTCAAATCTTATGACTCCTGTGGATTTGCACTGTGACATCATAGCAATGCTACGACATCATAATTGTAGCAATGACATCACAAGTTGAACAATCAAATACTTGGGTCAAGCGATATCTACAGCATGACATCACAATGGTATAACAATCAATAAACCAGTTAATAAACAATCAAATAAACCAAGAATGTAACATTGAAAGTGTCCTAAACCCATGATATAAATAAGAATATGTTCACTAGTGCAGGAATACACTGGGTATTACAACTGTATTCATACGCGATCTCAAAGTCTTTTTGGAGCTCTTTTAGAGCTTCGTGGGATTTACTTTGTCTAATATAAAGTTAAAAGATTTCTTAAATTAAAACACATGTGCAAACACATGTATTAATATTTACACATTTACTCGGAACTATGTTGTGCCTGCGTACTTTAACCCATGCTTTAACTGGTTTATTAAACGTGTTGGCAAAACGTGATATTATGCTGGGCAGAGCCTCGCATAATATCAGTTTTGCCAACTCGTTTTATAAATATATAGTAATATATGACCACTCATTTATACGGTGGTATCTAAGAAGATAGGTAGACCCATAGTATCATGTAGAGCTATCGTATTCATTCATTTCTATTGGTTATCTATATTTGTAATAGGTCTAACACCACATTATTACAAAACTGAGACAAATGTCATGCATTGAAGCCAAACATAGTACACTTGAAAGTCTGCTGGGATCAGTTCTACGAACAACACAACACCCGCTGCCTGTCTTTACGTGATACATGACCCACTTGTTTAATTCCATTGATACTGCATTGTAACAAGGAAGTGATGTCTCTGATGTCACGTGGCTGTATGATTATCTACAGGTCTCACATACGTGTAGCAGGATTCAGGGTATGTCTGTTCTGAGTTTCCTTTGCTATCTGATTGGTCAAGTTAGCCGTACATGTCGGATATACAGTGCACATCCTCGATCCGTTTTACAGACACACACACACACACACACACACACACACACACACACACACACAGAGAGACACACATACACACACACACACACACACACACACACACACACAAGGATCAGACAATTTGCCAGGATCGATACAGCTAAGAGAAACCAGGCAAGCAGCAACTTCCAATATTTTAAAGCTAAAATGTTTCAGCCATTTCGCCGAAAATCAATGACGTTATAAATACAATTTAGATCGATTAGCAATAATGAGTTCTCCAACTGTAGTTTGATTCCAACTGTTGAGCAATCAATCAATTTCCAAATCTAAACGAATAATATCAACCATCAAAGTTTTAAATGAATGTAAAATTCTACCATTCGTATAGAAATTGCTGTTTGGTAATCTTGCTATAATTCGTATTTCATTAAGTTTTGTTTAACTAGAGGTACCCTATATAGTGGAAAGTATTGTGTAACAATAAAATGGTTTCTAGTGGTTTTCAAAGGCACTAATAATATTCCATAATTTAAGAGATTAAAACTTCAAATAGTAGGAAATCCATGGTGGTGTTTCAGACTAGAATGTAAACAGAGGGTTGTGAGAGTGATACATCACTGCACCATTGCTGCAATACTTTGATCTGAGTATGTAGTATCCATACATGATGTCAACTCGCCAATGTATCTCAGAGAACTCCTCCATCCTTACGACCAACACGATCTCTTCGATCAGAGCAGAAAGACCAGCTCATTGTGGCTCACACTACAACCACACTCGGAGATCGTGCCTTCTCTGTTGCTGCACCAAAACTCTGGAACTCTTTACCACAATCACTTAAATCTGCTACTAGCCTATCTATCTTCCGATCTAATCTCGACTTTCCTCTTCAAACAAGCGTACATGTAAAGCACCAGTGAGCGGCTACTAGCCGGATATTATTATTATTTATTTATTATTATATTATTATTATTTCCTCACTTCTAGTCAATAATTTCATCTGAGTATGTGGTCTTCATTTCCTCGCCTCTAGTCAATATTTTGCTCTGAGTACGTTGTGTTCATTTCCTCACCGCTAATCAATACTTTGATCTGAGTATATAGTGTCCATTTCCTCACCTCTAGTCAATACTTTGATCTGAGTATGTGGTGTCCATTTCTTCACCTCTAGTCAATACTTTGATATTATATGGTTGTTTTTTTTCAGTCTTGCTGGACCCGTGGCATCTATTCATTCACAATGCTTGGTAGTTATCGATTAATTATCGATCAAAATGAAAAGCTTGATAGGATTTCGAACACATATCACAGCATACTGAAATGACTTCTGATTGGGAATCGATCTCGGTGTTAATAATGCATCATTGTGTAATACCCGGTGACGATATTGATATACTGCTCCAGCCGCCAGCAGTTCTAGATATGTCATCTCCGGGAGAAACGGGAACAATGCCACTGATGCTGCGTAATCCGATGGGAGGGCTGTGACGTCATGTGGCAGGAACCAGCACAGCAGCGGAGTGATTGATCGGACTTCCTGTATGAGGTGCCGTCTAGCAGAGGCTACACAATACCAAACTGTGGTGGCACTCCCTTCAGAGGCTACACAACACCAAACTGTGGTGGCACTCCCTTCAGAGGCTACACAACACCAAACTGTGGTGGCACATCACGTAATATAATATGTGCCAATAGCTAAAAAAAAATAACTGTTACGTCAAATATAAATATAGAAAGCCCGCCATTTACCTACAATAGACATAGTTTGCAACATTCCATAACGAATGATTTAAATTCACTTCCATTTGTTTCCAATGTTTACGACAGCGTGTACAGTCTGTTCGTATTGTTTAAAGGAGACTACCTCTAAAACATGATAATGTAATAGATTATAATATGGTTAATTACAAGCATTTCCATATAAACAAAACAAAATTAAATCATCTTAACTAGTAAGTTATTATCCAAAGAGTAACTTAAAAATAAAATAAAAACAGACGTAGACAAATACTGACTTCGCAAGCAAGTTCTACAAATATCACTCCAATAGAAATGTCCGCTATGTTCAAACGAAATGAGCGGAATGAGTAATACTATAGTAGAAAATACAGCATCATTTGTAAATCACGAATAACACATGTATTATCATGATATTTACTGGTGCTTTTCAAAGAAGTATCGTGGCATTTCTTTCGATTTAGAATATTTATTTTTTTTAAATTCAGCAAAATATTTTTCAATCATTCAATTAGAAAATATCGCCAAGAAACGTTTCATGGATCCACAGACATTTAGGCTTTAATTTTTCACACAAATAAATCAGTTTGGATGGCCGTTTTGGGGGAAATCACCCCGTGTTATTGTGACAGTGTGATATTTGCTATAATATTCTTAATGAGGTCTCATGCAAATTGTTAAATACAGGAGGCCCCGGATCTTCACCATTGCTACGAAAACCGGGTACAGGAGGTTATATTGCACTCGTATTTTGGTTGTCTGTTAAATATTCCCTCAGTGACACATTACATCAATTAACCAATCAATCAAAGTATATTGCAGAGAATGGAAACGACATAATAACGTGTTGACCCGGCGAGCAGATGGTGAACAATAAACTATTCGGAACTTAGAAAAAACAAGTAATGGTGTGGGACTTACCATATGCATATGAGTAGTTCTAGTCCAGTCAATAACGATTTTTCCCATGGATGTTCAACAAAATTGTCAGAAAAGATTTCTCAATGGATTTTTGCTCTTTGATGTTTCCACATGAATATTACAAAGGTTTACCAAAATCTGACTTGGGGAATTACCTCAACTCCAAGATGGCCGCCAAGAAAGTTAACAAATATGGAGAGAGAAAACAACGCAATAAATATGGCACCAATTAAGATAAATACGTAAGATTACTATATTATTACTCTATTATTACTCTGTTCATATTAGCCTGAATAGATCCATACAGATTTTTCATATTCATGGTCATTAACAACTTCAGAATGGTCGCCAATATCTTAAGAAAACGTACAATACTGTCATTATATATTTAACTATAGCCACTTCAAAGTCGTTCGATGGTTGTAACAACTATTCAAATTAAATGTTCAGGCCACAAACATAATATGCAAGATGGATACCGAAAATCTATTACATATATGCCCTCATATCAATGAATAATACATAACAGAACTTCGCAAAGTTCAAAGGTAGTATTCAGATTACAAATATTGATTTATAAAACGTTTTATTGATTTTTTAAAAAGCCTGATTCTGTGTTGCATACTGGACTATGGATAAAATTATTATCACAGTCAAATGCTTACGATCTTACAATCAATGTATAATGGTATTAAATCATGCGTCTCATGTCATCTCTATCAATTAAATGATATTGGTGATGAGTATCATTACGTTTTTTAATGTCCATATTTTTCCAGCCAAAGAAATAGGTATATCCCCACGCATTACCTGTCCAGACTATCTATCCCCATCTTGCCTAGGCCATGTGATCTAACACGGCTTAGGCCATGTACGACCTCTTGCCTGCAAAGCCTATGAATTCCCAGCACAGCGAGATCAAAGAGGTACGGTCGGCACTGATATGCATCTAAGATGTATTAGCTCCGCCTACCTGTTGGTGACAACAATGACGTCAAGAACTGTCACCAGCAGAATTTGCTCGATTGCCAAGCGTGGGCAAATCCTTTCTAGAGTTTTCTAGTGGGAAACCAACTCGCACAGGTGTTAGGTATAACTCACAACAAGGTGATGGGCTGTCAACACATTATTTCATGCCAAGCTGAATCGCCTAACGAAAGTAGCTGTTAATAAAACATGTTTTCATTGGTTGGTTTAAAATTATACACACGGGCAGACAACTTACTATGCCGCTAGGGTACCATTTGCCAGCCGGATAAATGTAGGCTATGATCGGAAGGGTAGTAAACGTAGTCATTCGTATCTCAGAGTTCAACCTTTCCCTGGGGGAGATTATCTATCCTTAGCCTACGTTCTCATTTTAGGTGCAAGACATCAGCGGATCCAGAGGGGATTTTAGGATCCCTCTAGATGTGTGTCAGGGGTACCACATGGAGTGAATCCTGGACGGAATTAAGAACAGCTGGTGTGCGTGGATAGTGCTTTTGTTACACTTCCCAGTGTAGTAATCTGATAATCTTGAGTAGAGATGCTGGTACAGCAACTTTTTCCATTCTATATAGTTTGAGGATACCCATGTTGCGTATTACGGAGCACCTAGCCCCATTATGTTGCCTATGACTTTCATATCACTCCTGTACGATATGGCGTAACGCTTCTAAAGGTAACCTTATCTCCAACTTTACCCATAGACTACACCATTGCTCAGGTTGTAGTTGCCCTAGAGTTACGCCGTTTTGCACAGGAGTTCCCAGGACTGCATCTGGAGGGAGACCCTCTGGCTGTTGAATCTGGCAGCATCTGGTGGAAGTCATGCAAGAGGCAGATATGTGGACGTAGAACCTCGAGATCGTTTCAATAGCCTCCTCAATCTCATTGTGACCTTTTTCTGGCAAAACAATGAACTTTGCTGCTTATTTGAAATTGCATGTTTTCCAATTGCAGAGACTTTTCCGATTCCATAGGGTCATGCTAGGTCACACCCTGATAACGCATGTATAAAAAAAATCGATCTCGGGGAAGATTTAATGTTCTTCTGAAGGTTACATGCATCACGATATGGGTGTTGGTTTGCAAGTAAATGTTCTTAATCAAGCTATGCCTGTATGGTCCCGATTTTAACTTTGATTGTGCGTTGAAGTTCACCAAGAAGGTGGCTGAAATTGCAATGTCTATCTATCTGCCCTATGAACACATTCCACCAACATCAGATGCTGCCAGATTCCACAGCCAGAGGGTCTATTTCCAGGCCTGGCAGGGAAACAAATTAAGGCTGGGCGCTCCCCAATACACAACTTTGGTCTACGTTGAACTCGCACAGAATGGATCAAATAGCTGCACCTGCATCTCTACCCCAGATCATGACCTGTAATTACACTGAAAAGTGATAAAATTTGTTGTCATGTTGTCAAATGGAACAACATGCACGAATCAGTAAAATACATGATTCCACTGACACAACAAAATTAATTATGTGCACATGTCATAAAATTACAGAAAATAGACTCTTCATATCATGTATTTATCTTGATTGATTTCTACAGTTTACATTTTTTTTACCTTCAATGGTAGCCATCTTGGATTTGAGCTATTTCTCAGGTCATAGTTTCGTAAACTTGTCCATTAACCATATGTCAGAAAGATTCCTTTTGAGAGATTGTAGTCTGAACTCGTCCTTTGAACTTTGCGTAGTTTTGTTGTGTAATAGTCATTAATACAAGTGCATATGTAACAGATTGTTGGTAGCCATCTTATATATTAGGGAGGAATTTACATAATTTTTGTTCCCTGAACATTTTATTTAGCCAGGTTTTTGAAGAGTTGTTACAGACAACTAACTATACTGTGTAGTGGTTATAGTTATATAATTAATATATAATAGTTAATATATAATAGTTAATATATTTCGTAAAGTATTGGCAGACATTTTTAATTTGTTGATGACCCTGAGTACGAAATATACCCCCCACCATCTGTATCTGTTCCTGCTAGTATGAATAGACTCATCATACATGTATTTATCTTGATTGTTTCCATATTAATGAAGGTTTTCTTACTCCATTTTCATTAATTTTCTTGGCGGCCATCTTGAATTTGAGGTATATCCCCCGTCACATTTTGGTAAACTTTTGTAGCATTTATGTGGACACATAAAAGGGCGAAAATCAATTGCGAAACCTCGACCGTTTAATGAATGGACTATTGGTAGGTCTGTACGAGTTCCCATAGGTAGTCTGGTGCGAGATCATGAAGGCACTTGAAAATATAAACGAATACCTCTACTCGTTTAGACATTGGCAACCCGTGAAGACTCTTGAGTATGGGGGTGATATGCTCAAACTTTCCACAACGAGTAACTACTCATGCAGATTTATTTTGAACGCTCTGGAGTCTGTTGATCAGGATGTTTGGGAGCTAATAGAGCAGAGCAGTGCAGTAATCCAATCTGGAAGTTACGTATGTATTGTCTAATGTAGCTGCTGTTTGCCTATCTGTGATCAGGATCAGGCTGATGTTTCGGATGTGATAGTAAGCACTATTGCATATTGTATTAACATGCTTCTTGAGGTCAATGGATCTATCAAATATGACGCTAAGGTTACGATCTTCAATGCTTGGTTGATTTATTGTGTTTTCAATTGTGAAATCTGACAGAGAGATTTGGTTTCGTTTGCCTTTTTATGAGAGGATGAACAATTCCGTTTTGTAAGTGTTGAGTTTAAGAAAGTGTAATTCCATCCACGAACTTATATCAACAATGCAGCGTGATCTATCGCCGCTTGTCAGTGAGTTGTTGATGATATAAAGTAGAGGAATTGATAAGTTCCAATGTAGCTTTTAAAGACCATGACCCAGTTGTATGAGTACCATTAACTAATGGCGTTATTACTGCACTGATTGTTTTATGCTAACGTAATGCTGATTTAGTTAATGAACGTTTAATGAAATATTAATGGAGCATTAGCGGTTCATACCACCGGAACCGTGTTGGCACTGCATCAATCGATTTGGATTTGGATTGTGCCAACTGCAGTGAGTTCTTGGGATGTCGTTTCTGGGGCACTGTTGAAACCTGATTCAGTGAAAGTCAAGGGGATCAAGATTATGAGTGGTCACGTCGATGTCGCTCGGTCGACCCGATGTAATATCTGCAGACTGGATTCTAAGCTCCGTGTACGCGTCTGAGCAACCAACAGCATCGGTCTGAGTTCCCTGTTCAGACAGATGAGTTCGGGTTGTCCTGAAGTAATGGCATAAACGTGCATGCTATTCATTATATTTATTAACATCTCAAATCTACAAATGGTATGGATTAAACGGAGTTTCGGTGAAAAGATTGAAATTAATTTTTAAAAGCTTTCAAGATTCTTTCACTTATATCACGGCTTGTCAGTTTATGGGAGAAGGAAACCTGCAACACCCGTAGCGCTGAATGTTGCAGTAAACCTGCGAGCATTGGCTGGTACTGACAAGACCAAGGATGATAACTGTATTGCCACTCTACAG
>JAUTBT010000237.1:0-11386 GCA_032361225.1 Lepetodrilus schrolli | reverse complement strand
TGAACATTTTTAATTGAACATTTTCCGTACATAGGTTACTTGTATACTTTAAGACGTAGAATACACTATGTTGCAATGGTTTGGAAAGTTAACTGAAATTGAAAAGTTACATAGATCTACTATGTTTGCGTGACTAAGCTCCACATTATATTTATATATTCACAAATAGGATGCTAAAATTCTGTTTACAAAACTGAGTTACTTTTTATTACGTAGAAATGGCCAGCTAATTGTCACGGCTTTAACGTTTCTTAGCAGATGCTAAAATGTGTTCCCCTGACAGCCTACGAAAGGTTTAGTGCCAACATATGCATCTTCTCAGGTTCCTTGGATTTAAGTTCTTCAAGAACATTTCCAACTGCACGTGTATTATTGATATCCTTGCAGTTTGATTGCAATAAGCATAATGTGGAACTCATCAGCAATATCAGGTCTCATAACAGTTGTATTTTACCAGGTGTTCAGCTTATCACATTGGGTTTAAGGAAATGCATACTGGGTACATAGTGAAAGTACTCTGTACAATGTGTACACACAACTTGTCATACTGTGCACTAAACGTATCATACAGGGTTATTATCAACTTGTCACACTAGATAGAAACATGAAAGTAGTTCATATAGTATCCTGATTTTTAACCATTGTAAATTGACGTCCAAAAGAAAGTATATAAAAACTTACTTTTGATGTATTAAACTTGATATACAGTTCTTGTGAGGTTCAGTTTATTAATAGTTTTATTCAATTTAATTTGTAACTAGACATCCTTTCAAGTCGCATAAAGATAACGGTGATGCCACGTGAAAGTATCCTTGTAGAAGTGTGTGTAATTGATGACTAGTATATGTCTGTACGATGTATACATTGGATAGTCATTAGTGTTTGGACTCATTGCACGGAGTGCTCCCAAAGTTCAGGTTCGACTTGACATCGTTCGTAGTGCGGAGTTCGAGCCTTCCCTTTGCATTGGATGATAACGACACTGGTATCATACTACCGCCCATGCTTTAACACTGCCCATGCACAAACAGAAACTGTTATTCAAGTTTCTATTTTGAGGGATGCATTCCATGCAGGTCAGTGGATGCTCTTTCTATTACGTGATGCAAGTCGAAATAGTGAATACCTCCCGAGTGAGTATGGCAGCGTTTTTTGCGACACTGTTTGGCGCCTCTTTGTACCCAGTGATCTGCCCTTTTCTTTCTCCGGCACCAGATGGCGTCTCGCCATATTCAGAATGGAAGTGGTGGGGATTTTCGAACAGTTTCCATCAACATCTGTACAGGTTAACGTAGACTACTCAGAGGAGCACACCCTCGATGGCACCAATACAGATCAGCGGGTAGTTTAAAGAGGAGCACTGTACTCCGCGTGATAGAACCACTTCTTTCATTCCAGTGTCCCTTGCCCTCGCCTCGGAATACCCGCTGTACGGTACACGAGAGATGGGACGAGATGAATGGTAGGACCGAGGGTTGAATGGTATGGCATCAGTGACTGTAAACCTCCCAGACCAAAACAACGGATTTCTCTATTGATCTTGCGAAATCGTCTCCCTTTGAAGACCTCCCCCCATTCATAGAAAGCGGGGAAAGGTTTTGCGGCGAGGGTAGCTCGGGAATTCATTATGCAGAATTACAATATTTGACGTTCATCTGATATCGAATTATGACCCAATGTCTAAAGCACAATGCAAATTCACTGCGGTTCTGGAAATGAAACGTTTCTCCGACTGAAAGTCGGAAACTCAATTCTGCTCTAGTCCTTGGTTGATATTGAGATCAAGAGTTGCCGGTAGTAATATCCGACGTCCATGTGTAACATTATACAATCTTATGATGGAGTTGACATTTTCTCGCTCGATAAGGAGAATATGCTCGCAATATTAAACAGATATTATGGTATGGAATCTGTAGGATTATTGTCATGTGATAATTGCTTGACCATACATACTTGTATTATTTGGAAACTTATTGGCCATATCTTTACTCTCCAGACATGATTGAACAGCTACAAGATGACTGCAGATGTCTTCCTACTGAGTCTGATGAGCTAATTCCACACGTGAACGGTCCTAGTAATTTGTATGTTACCATTAGTAATAGTGTCATGCCTCAAACGCGGGATTATTGACATACACTGTAGAAAAACAAACTACTTCTGCTGATGACTACAGAAAAAAGCACTAAAAAAATCTTACAACAACTCGAGTTAAGTTTGTTCAGAAAAAAACACTTCGGTTTGCGAGTAAGGTCACGTGATTAACTTAACCCTCTGTACCCGCCTGGAGCCTGGACCAATACATTACACATCAAGTAGCCATTTATACACACATGACAAGAAAACAGTACATGAATTTCGCGTTAGCTGGGCCAGTATTATGTTTTATACATCCTTGTATGGCTTTGGGCAGTTCTTTTAGACTGAAGAAGTTGCATTGATCGCCGAGGTCGTTCACACACTGGGACCGGCTTCCTCTAGCTGGTACCCCCCTGCTGGCTATGGCGGGGACGTACGGTGCCCATTGAAGCAGGCCCTCCCTAATGGCTGCATTCATACAGTATACAGTCCTCACAGGATATGACATGTTTAGCACCAGAAATATCGGCATTTTCAGTGCAGCGAGTGAACGGAGTGCAGTGCTCGAAGGCTGCAGTTCTTAACCACTGGATCTCGACATAGTTTGAACGGCTTAAGGGAATACTGACTTAGTGTGGAATATTGCGGTAAAAAAAAAAATGACATCAATTACGATATTCGTTTGCTTTTGATTCATTCAGATATCAGTGCAGCTCAAGCAATGCGTGTCGGGAAATCAATTGCTAGTCGGTGAACCTGTTACTTGTTTTATATAAACCAAACTCTCAGAATTACATAATTAAAACATTTCAGAATCAGGCCTTCCTATCTATTGACAGAGAGTATGAGGAAGAGTCAGATATACAAAAAATACATAATTTAAATAAAACAACATGTCAATGTGACCAGCTTAAATTATTAATATCTTTTGAGATTTTAATTTATATAAATATAACTGGTAAAGGAATCGTCAAGATCACTGCATCGTCATGGTTCCCGTTAACTTGAAAATAATTTTCCTGTTTAAAAGTCTAAATATTGGCTTTAGGACAACACTTGAGTATCAATCATCACATCGATATGTATTTATTTAACGTAAAGTGTATTATTCGATGTGCATTAATATTTGCAAGTTCGAATGAAGCGTTTATCGTGTATAATAGGTATATACATATATTATATAGAGTGAGACACCACACTGTGCATGCACATACATGTAGAGAAGTATATTGTCTCAAGGATTGCCTTATCGCATATACACCCCACGGTGGTCGTATTTTGTGAGTTTCTTCCAACGTCTCTTTGATCCTGGATTTACTCCTATGTATCTAAGTAGGTTTTCAAATATTTCATTGTTTTAAGACATTACAGTACAAGTAATAACACTTGATGGAAGGATGTTAGATTTTAATAAGCGTATGCTTATTATGCTTATATGAATGTACGTCGAATGAATGGTAAACCGGAAGATAAAAGAATGGATAGAGAGACGGGAGAAAATAGACAAGAACGAGCACTTTGCAGCGCGTGAAATCTCCCGGACTCCGGACCACCTCAGCTGTCAATCATACGAGACATCAAAGAGAGCGATGTTTGTGATCCTCGCGCGCAATAGATATCAGGCAATAAGACACTAGTGGGAGACAGATGAAATCAGAAACATATTAAATTTCGGTTTCTTCGCGATATGAGATCGGTTTTGTGTCACATGACCCTGACGTTGGTCAATATTGAGGCATATTGGAGCAGAATCTGATTAGATTAGGCACATGGTGACACTTTCCAGTCTACGGCCCCAGAATGACGGGGGAACAATGCAAATACAACAAAACAAATGTCGCATGCATATCTGTGTCAGACATCTATTTGTAGGGGAAATAATCTGGGACTTATTTGTGAGAAAACAGCTCTGGTTACCAATGATTTACTATGTTCTTTTTGATAAGTGTTCCTGAGAACCTTCCCAATAATTAGGTATGTCACACATGATGTCTTCCTGAGACGTTCTTCAATAATTAGGTATGTCATACATGATGCCTTCCTGAGACGTTCGACGTTCTTCAATAATGAGGTATGTTCGTTTTTATACAGTATTCCTGAAGCCTTCCAGTCATTAGGCAGGTTCTTTTTCGTAGTCTTCTTGAAAAGTTCTTCCAATATTTATAATGTTATTATTTTGAGTACATTCTTCCTGAGAAGTTCTATCTAGACTAGTAATTAGGTATGTTCGTATTCGAGCAATCTTCCCGAGTTCTTCTAGTAATTTTAGGTATGATTATATTTGTCATATCTTCCAGAAATATTAGGTAATTATATATGTTCGTTTGTACTCAGTCTTCATAAGTTCTATAAATTAATGCAGTCTTCATAAGCTGTATAGTAATTAGGTATGTTGGTATTAATGTATAATAATTAGGTATGTTGGTATTAATGCAGACTTCATGAGTGCTATAGTAATTAAGTATGTTGGTATTAATGCAGTCTTCGTGAGTTCTATGGTAATTAGGTATGTTGGCATTCATGCATTCATCAGACGTTCTTCCAGCTATAGTAATTACAGTAATGAAGGAGCCTATTCTCAAAATATGGATCTGATGTGTCGAGACAACAGACACGTACACGTTCTAAAAAAGTACATTTTCCCCCCTCAGATTATGTACAGTTAGAGATAATAGTACAAACTCCAAATAATAGTATTAGAAAGTACCCGCTCCATTTACAGAATTGTGTAAACATACTGTTATTTTCATTATTTATCTACGATTGCGTTATCTGTATTTTTCGATATTGTAGGTCTATTTTAAATGATCGTAATATGAGTTCGCGATTAATTTGTTGCCGATTTCAAGACTGAAACTACTATACTAGATTTATTAAAAGAAAGTAAAATGATTTACGTCAGTTATTAGTTACTCTTCATTCGTATTCTCATTGTTATGGTACAAGTCGTAAACACAATGGTTAAGGTCATCCTCACACACCATGGGTACTTAATTCCGTTCAGGACTCACTTCATGTGGTACCCCTGGCACAAATCTAAAGAGAAACTTGCGCAAACAATTTAGGAGCTATAAATAGAACAATGATAGTCTATTATATTGGATATTCTTTTTTTTTAAAATCATCAAGAAAATGATTTCATTGGTTGGCTGTTTGGGCAAGCTTCCCTCTAGACAGGGGTACCACATGAAGTGTCATGAACGGAATTAAGTGTTCCTGAACGGAATTAAGTACCGCTATGGTGCGAGGATGGGGCCTATACGCGCGAGTTCAACAACCTCAAAGTATTAATTATATCACGTTCATGTCATAATACTCGCGCCAGACCATGTTCCTTGCCAAATATGTAACAAAGTTGACACCATGTTGACAAAAACTTATGTTATTAATTGATAAATTAGGTTATTTTTTTCACGCGTAAAAGTTCATTGAAAACATTATTTGTATATGTATATAGTTGGCTTTTGACATCGCTTGTCATCACATCACAAGTGACAAATAACTGAACTGACGAGGTTTGTTGAGCTATACAAAGCAATGTCGGTTTATATAAACAGATGCAATAAAATATTTACTTTTCGTCATTTTGATTACATTGTGCCGCAACATTATTATAAAACATATTTGAACCTTTAAAAAAATAGGTTGATTAGATCAAAATAGTAACCTTCTGTGATCAGAGTGAGTAAAATAGTAATTTTGGAGGGGGAAAAGGATACACATTTTTTTTATATGTTCAGTTGTTTTTACATATTCGGTTTAAAATACCTTTTACGTATTAATATACCGGAAAAGTAATTTTCTGGAACCTGTTTTACCAATGAGAAGTATAAAATGACGAAAACGGAAAAAGAAATTCTATATTAAAATTTAATTTGATTTTATGATAATTGTAATTGTTGTGTTGTCGTTCACTGGCAAGCGACTACTAATAGTTTGTAGTCCTACTGCTCTAAGTAATAATACTTATACTATTATTATAACCATTCTACTATTGTGTCGGGGTCGGTCTATACTGTAAACATTTACGACAAATGTTTGAGAGTAGAGTCATATCTTTTTTCTACTTCAGTGTGGGCCAAAGTCAGCGACCAGACTCGTTCAGTTAAAGATGACTGATATGATAATTAATACTGTCTGTGATCTATGGCGTGTGAAGCGACCCGTATACCGACTGCCAGGTGGCAATACAGCGGTCAGACATGACGGCAAACTGATGGCGAGGCATTACATTATGAATGGTCTTCAGGCTGAGAGGTCCGCATGTGACCCCATGTAGAGTGCTACATTATTCCATGGTTGGAACTAATTAATAAAGTACATGTAATCACCTTGAGAATGCACTGATAGACAGGGCACATATTTAACCGCTTGACACGATTTGTGAATGACGTGTTTTTAAATTCACGCGACGCGTGTGACTGACTACACGAAATATCCGACAGTTGAACTGTATAGGGGATATGATACTTTCTCAATATATATTGATATTTCGAGTAACATTTAAAATCATTTGTATTTATTTCAGTTCTACAGATTGGCATTATATTTATAAGAAAGGAGCCAAGGAAATGTTGTCCCAGATATCTATATTGGCTTCTGTTCTATTTATATTATAGAACCTTAGCTGGGTGAGATTGAGGTCTGTCACGGAGTACATGGCCCTGGCATTGTTTCTGATTTATCATCTGGATCCCACGAGTAATTACAATGGACAGATATTGTCTGCACAATGTAAACATGATAAATAGGTTCGTGGTCGTGTATATGTCTAGTCGCCCTAGGTTAAAAATAACTGAACGTGCACTTTTAAATAACTAAAATTACTTGAATAAAATAACAATAATATTTTTATTGTGTTTATCCAAACTACTTTAATTGGATGTAGTAAGGCGTATAGAAAAGTGAAAATGTACATATAAGTATTCAATTAATAATTTGCAAATCATCAGGCTGTGTTCATATGATGTCATCAGCCTACAGACCAGGGCCCCGTTCATCTGTGACTCAAGGAAGGATGTAAATTACTTTTAAAGTACCACAACCCCGTTATTGTGATGCTAGATGGTCTGTTCTAACCATGCACATACTTCAGTTCTTGAAGTTGGATATTGATACGCAACTCAAGAATCAACATGCCTTTCTATTGGAACACCAACACACTTTCTATTGGAACACCAACACACACACACACACACACACACACCACACACACACACACACACACACACAGAGTGAGAGAGAGAGAGAGAGAGAGAGAGAGAGAGAGAGATTGCTCTGACAAGCAGCATAGCTTTAATATATATACTAGTATACCCACTGTGTAGTTTTTTTCATCGCACCGTGGAACTTTTTTCTTGGTTTCATGAATGTTAATTTGAATAGTGTCTCCCATTGAACTTCAATAGTTGTAAGTACCGTCCCTACAGGAATACAGAACCGTAGGACAGAAGTTAAAAGCAGAGGAAGAATCCGTACCCTGGCGAAGCTGGTCCTAGTTGGTTAGTCCATAGCGTAGACATTCAGTCTGCAGGATTGCAACGAATGAAATGCGAACATGGATATTTCAATACACACGCAGTAACGAAATGTGGTTAAAAGAAAGATTTCAGAAGGAGTTGCTTTGTAATTACATCTAGTATCAAAGTGTATCGATTACCTCCCTTGCTCGTGCAGTATACACACTGTCTTTTGATGTTCCACGTCAGATCTAGTTAATAAGGGCAGTTATCCCCCTTGTTTTGTGTGGTCTGAGCATTATCACATTTAGTAAGGAATTTGGCTCTCGTTATTCGGGCTGTTTGATGTCAAGTGTTGAGTTTGATTCAACTTTTATAGGACCGTGCTTGCAATGACAGAAAAGGGGTACAGCCAACACATCTCAGCCCTGCAAACTATCACCAGTCCCATAACTAAGTTGTCCGACCCTAGCAGTCCATATTTCTGCCCACTGTCCTTTCATGTCCAACCCCTGGTCCTGCTTTAAGGGAGCATCATGGCTACTATGATTACACAGAATACCCGTGTTTTACAGAATTATGTGTGTCATAATTATCAAATAGCTTCCTGGAATAGCTACATGTACGAATTAATTCGCCATGTGTAGGTAGGTTCAGGAGTTCTTATGGTCGTATCAAAATTAACCTTTTATAATTACTATTTGCAGAGGGTCTATTAGGCATATATATATATGGAAAGATAAATATTTAATAGCTCATCATCAACATGTTCTATGGTATGTACAACAAGATGCCATCACGATAAATTAATATAGGCCTACATGATACAAGATATTGAGATGTGTCTGTAGTGTTAGTAGTGGTCGCTGGTGTTGCAACCCCCCCCCTCCCCACCCCAACCTCCCGGGTTCCCCTCCCACATCCAGTCTATCATCACAACAAGCGCCCTAAGCTCTGTGATCATTGCTGCCAGCTTGACATTGGAACCGCTCACATGGAATGTGCGAGCTTTAATGGCCGGAAAACGAATAACTTGTGTTTCTAATTAAACCTCACTAATTGGTGAGAGATTCAGGTCTTCGCTCTAACCTCATCGTAACTAAACCGCACCAGTAAAACTTCAAGATGTCCTCTTCACGTTTCGTAAGCGCCGTCATATGAATTGCTTGGACGTAATAAGCGGGAAGGCCTTCTCAGAACGTCATGCGGACAAGTCTAACTAGTCTAAACGTCATGAGAATGGGATGTAATGATGAGATGTTGTCAGAATTATCTAGACATCATGAGAAATTGTATGGATGACATCAGACGAAGTTGTCTGGATGTCACGATGGGTTCAGGATGTCATGGCAAGTTGTCTAGACGTCATGAGAAGTTGTCCGGATGCAGTGAGACGGAGTTGCATTAGATTAGCTGTCTATATCCATCATTCTATCCATTACATTAACTGTTATCATTACATTAGCTCTCTATCCAACATTATATCCATTACATTAGCTCTATCCATTGCATTAGCTGTCTATCCATTATTCTATCCATTACATTAGCTCTAAACCTATTAAATTAACTGTCTATCCATGATTCTATCCATTACATTAGCTCTCTATCCATAACATTAACTGTCTATCCATTATATTCGCTATCTATCCATTACATTAACTGTCTATCCATCATTATATCTATTAATTAACTGTCTATCCATCACTATATCCATTAATTAACTGTCTATCCATCATTCTATCCATTACATTAGTCATAGCCTAGTTATTTATCTCTGTGGCTGTGTGTGCGTGCGTGTATGTGTCGGTCTGTACTATTGTTACGTACTGTACATTAGTCCCTCTCGTTTCACTAACTTAGTGGCAATAGAGGAAATACGGTATTGATCTATATTTAATTGATGATCGATAGTTAGAAATTAGTATTACTAATTATTAATTGTTAATTATTATTATATTATCAATATTAATTATATTGTTAATGTAAGAAACAAGAATGTAGAAGACAAATACTGTTATTTCAGCCCTTTCTATCGTGTAAATGTAAGACTACCTCTTCCTCAACTTTCCATGGACATAATTTAAGACGTTCATTGACTATCGTTGTCTCGTTTTAAAAGAATGATCTTGTGTGATAGTTATACTCTTGATAACCTTGAGAATACTTGTATTATGTGTATGTACGTTCAGCTAGGACATTACTGATATTTGTATTATGTGTATGTACGTTCAGCTAGGACATTACTGATATTTGTATCATGTGTATGTACGTTCAGCTAGGGCATTACCGATATTTGTATTATATGTGTGTACGCTCAGCTAGGACATTACTGATATTTGTATTATGTGTATGTACGTTCAGCTAGGACATTACTGATATTTGTATTATATGTGTCTGATCTTGCTTCTTAACGCCACCTACTAATGCTTCTTACCTTCCTACATGGTCTCTGTATTTCTGAGAACTTTACCTATACTGTGTTTATTCTATTTGTGTTGTACTGTATTTATTGAACTTTTACTTATCAGTATATTTAGTGTCGTTGTATATTTGTGTATACATACTTAAGAGTTTTATCGATATTCATAGGCTATATGTGTAGTAACACTTACTTGTATATACTAATATGTCTTTATTTTACATGTAGTTATAAAATGTGTTACCTGTATTAATATGTATTTTACTATGTCTGTGTATTAGTATGTCTAATTAATATAGTACACCAATAGATTTACCACAATATCTTTCTTCTTTCTTTCTAGATATAGACCCTATTTATATATAGGTCATCAATATGCATGGATATGTATTCATCAGATAGATAATTATCAGAAATACATTAACATTTCATTATATACTAGTATATATATTTTTTATTTTAATAATACAACTCATCTTAGATCTTAGACCTAAACCTTTGACAAGGAGAGAAATGGGGAACTTTGCCAGTACATCTGCTAGTACCTGCCTCACACATATTAACACATTTTACAATCGTCAAGTAATGAGGATAACAAATTAACGTTAAAAAAAGAGACATATACTTACGTATCTAATTCAAAATATATACCCTTGCTAATAATGTTCATCACCCTATAAGTGACTTTCTAATACCAGTCGGGCTATGATTATATTAGGTACCCGGTGGTATGAAAGATTAAATATTGCATATTTTCAAAATACCAATTCTTACCATTTTAGGCAGCATCACAAAATCCAGTAATCAATCATGACGTATACCCAATTAGTATCCACAGACTGCATGGTTCGCAATGTCACAAAAACACTAATTTATTTACGAAATAGAATTATCTGAAGAAAATCGGCATACGTCTTTTTTTCACTAAAACATTACAAGTAAAAGCAAATGGTTTAGGGGTAACAACCATTTTTAGCAAGAGTATGCAATCGACATTTTTTTAAGCAACCACGCGTCTCTTCCATGCATACACTGAGTACACGTAGAATGAATACTTCACTATAACACGTCTATTTAATGACCAGGTAGAACAAGAGTCACTGTACTTGTACTGTGTACAGTCTACATGCTGCTGATATATGTGTTTAAATGTTCACTTTGAGCGTTCAGATGGAGATTAATTAAGTACTATCCTGTATCAAGAAGACTAGTATTGAATTATGATCATAGTATTGTAGAATGACTAGTATTGTAGAATGACTAGTATTGTAGAATGACTAGTAGTGTAGAATGACTAGTATTGTAGAATGACTAGTAGTGTAGAATGACTAGTAGTGTAGAATAACTAGTAGTGTAGAATGACTAGTATTGTAGAATGACTAGTATTGTAGAATGACTAGTAGTGTAGAATGACTAGTATTGTAGAATG
>JAUTBT010000236.1:0-11386 GCA_032361225.1 Lepetodrilus schrolli | reverse complement strand
ACTCTAGGAAGTCCTCAAGAAGTGACTGTACACTAGGCTCCTCAAGTTAGTGGCTAACTAGGAAATCCTCAAGTAGTGACTGTACTCTAGGAAGTCCTCAAGAAGTGACTGTACACTAGGCTCCTCAAGTTAGTGGCTAACTAGGAAATCCTCAAGTAGTCCAATGTTTCTATCCTAAACTACTATAACGCTATCATGTTCATATGCACAATCTCAGATTTTTGTTTTATAAAATAAGTTATAGTCACATAACAGTCCGTGGACCGCCATATACATGTAGGTCCTATTCAATAATTTTGCACTGAAGTATCTAGATGTATCCCAAATTAAAGTAACTCCACATATACAATCTATATGTTATTAAAGACGGTGGAATAAAATACACTTGTTTATAAGCTAGTGGATGTGTTTTTTTCAAAAACATAGAATTGTATTACATTATTTTCAACATCTACACAAAGTTTCTGCTTCATCGCACATTAAAGTTAAAGCAGACCACGCTGTATGGTGAGTTTTGTCTGTGATTCTTCCCGCCCCTATGACATATTATTGTAATTTCAATTATAATACATCGGAAATTCTATTTTCAATTTTTGGTACGAAATATATGACAATAATTATCTTCGTCGGCATTACCAGGTTACTCTGTCCTAGACTAAAAATCGGTTCTATATTCTTTCTATATATATGAAATCCGTCTTTGACATTTCTTAGGTGTCACTGTGGCGTGTAGTATCACTCATAATGCAGATGCATACTTTAATTATATCAATACCATATTATGCAATGGTTCCAGATTCAAATGACAAATCCCGCCCCGGGGGCTCGGCATTAATGTTCGCGAAAGTTACCTTTCTGACGCGATATTGATTGTCTGTACTGCGCCAATGCTGTTATCATCCTTGATCTGTCAGTACCAGCAGATGTTCAGCGCTACGGATGTTGTAGGTTTCCTCATGCCTTAAACTGACAAGTCGTGATATAAGTGAAAGAATCTTGAAAGCGACTATAAATCCCAATTAAAAAAATACACACACAAAAAATACTAATACATTTTTTTAAATAAACATATTATGCTTTATGTATATTTTTATAAATAGTGTGCATTTAATGTATACATTTTATTGGTTGTCATGTAATGTATACATTTAATTGGTTGTCATGTAATGTCATGTAATGTATACATTTAATTGGTTAGCATGTAATGTATAAATTTAATTGGTTGTCATGTAATATATACATTTAATTGGTTGGCATGTAATGTATACATTTTCATAATGTCATGAGCTTTTTTTATCCAGACGACTGTGTTTTATGAAATAGCATGTGTTTGATTAGAAATAGAAATTGGCAATGTAGTGTCCACTTTTAAATTTTGACTTTAACGCCTGTACGAACTGTTCAGTCTTCACTCAATGTTCATCACTGGCTCTTGAACCTTACTGTAAACCGACCAAAGTTGGTATCTCTTCTCAATATAGTGAAAAAACGCCATTAATCCATAATCGCTTCATCAGTGAATAGCGGCCAGGTAGTCACAAATGTATAATATACCTTCGCAAACAAACATATCTACACACACACAAAAATCAAGAAAGAGAAGTATTATTTTGGGCACATCCTTTTCAGATATTAATACACTATTAATCAGGTAATATTCACACAATCCATAGTAGGCGATGGACTGTTTCCATTTATTTGTAGTTCCTGCTTCATTGCTAAGAACTATGACTGTCGAAGTACAAGAAAAGAAGATGGCGGGTATCTAAATATCACAGGCTAAAACTCAGAGGGCCTTGTAAAGCCTAGTTCTCACTTGAACGATTTTGTGTCCAACTCCGGTGCGATTAAACCATCGTACAGCCGTGCAATTCCCGTACGAAATACCTATTTTTTCCCCCCACGCGCTCTCACTTGTGCGACTGCCTTTTATATGTTTTTTGATGATATCCGCCCAGGTTTTACGGCAGTAAGTAACACTGCGCTCGATGGGGTCGCACCGCACTGGCATGATATTCCTACAGCTTGTACAGCAGTCTGATGGCAGTCGCACAGGCTCGCATATGCTTGCATGAGATTCGCATAGGTTGCACGGCATTTGCACGGCAGTCTGATGGATGTCCCACGGGAGTCGCAGGAGGTCTGCTGGGCCGAGACCGTGCGACTCCCTTCAGACTCCCGTCCCACTCCCGTGCGACCTATCAGACCGCCGTGCGACTGCTGTGAAAACCCCTTGCGACCAATGCCAACTTTGCGAACCGTGCGACAACCGTATGGAATTTGAAAAAGGTCGCACGGGCATGCGACCCGTCCGAATTACACACTACACCCCTACAACCTGTGTCAATCATCAATATACTGCCGTGCAACTCCTGTACGCCCCGTAGTGGTATGGAATTCGCGTAGAAACTTGTTCTAGTGAGAATGGGGTATAACGTACATTTTCGTGGAAATAATGATGGAGAAATGACGGGTATGTGGTCAATACCTTCAAACCTTCCACCCTTTCTCGATTAGTTTGAAGTTTGATCTTAAACGTCGTGTTGAAGTTCTTTGATATGTTACCTATCTTGGTTTGTAGAAACTGTCTGGACCAATGTCATGAAATTCAGATACGAAACTGACGCTCAGATATTTGGACACTCCCTGTTTCGCAAAAGAATGTCAGAATGTTTAAGGAGCGAAACGAGATATGATTTTAATTAGATTGTCTCTGTACCAATGTTAAAATTACGGCGAGTGTTAAATGTCATGATTTTTACGCAGATTGTGTTCGTAATTTAATGGGTCTTTTTGCGCATATTAGTATAATTAAGAAGAGCAGTATACCTATGGAAGTATTTCTATGTTATCTTACAGAAAACAGAATCCTCTCAAAATGTGCGTAGGCGGGAAATCTATGGATATCCAGTAAAGACGGCTAACATCCGGCTCAGCATTAAATGAAGATAATTAATAAGGTATTTAGTTGATTATACTAAACCATACTCTTTAATACCTGCGCACGAAACCGGCATTCAATCTTTGCCAACGTTTACTTTCTTTATGGAGCCATTTTGTGGGCGCTCACTCTAGTCTAAGGCAGTTTTCGTCGGTAAAGCGATGGTATAGAGTGATAGGACTTTCGAAAAGGACACAAACCCTTACAACTTAAATGCAGTACCCCCATTATGTTATAACAGAAATGCCCTTTCTTTGATACGCTCACAAGTCAAATGACGACTCGGGAAGAAGCTTGACGAGGATTAGTTTCCTCTATGCAGTAATGACGAGGATTAGTTTCCTCTATGCAGTAATGACGTTCCCGGAAAATTAGCCTACGCCGTAAAAATCACGTGAAGCTGGCTTGACCTTTGACAACGTTACGCTTTAATGAGTGAAACGATAAATAATTACTGCACCGCTGATTTAGAGAATGTCGACATGCAATTAGTAAACATGCACTTAGATGAGCGATGTCGGCCGAGGTGACACATCAAGGTTGGTAACCGATGCGCATACGTATTGCTATCAATATGAAGAAATTTGGCTTACAATCTATTTTCGTTTTGTTTTTATTCTCAGAGACATTACACTGCAAGTGTTCTTTATGAAATCAAATTGTTTCTAATTGTTTTCTAATTGTCCTAGTCTCGGTTGGGACCAGTTTGGTGAGAAATAGTAATTAGTAACTAAGATGAAAACGACTACTACGACAAACCGGATTGAATTAGAAACAATCAATACTGGTTTAAAACTCTCATATTTGCGAAGACATCGATAAATCATTGTAAAACCTAAAATCCAAGATCATTCGCTTCACATTCGAAAGGTAATTATTAAATATTGATTTATTTTTTTTGTATATTCGTCCTATGCTTTTGTACCGATTGCCACAGGACGTTTTAATCATTGGCATCCAGCAGTAGTTTCTTCTTATTTTTCTTGTATTCTCTGTTATGGACTGAAGGCCATGGACTCACTATAAAGTGAATTACTGTTACTGTTACCCGATGGGATGAGATGGAATTGTGAATGGGTCGTATGATCCCTAGGGAGTTGAGAAGGTGAAATAACTGCACATTGATCAATTGACTGCAGTAATAATGTAGTGCTATGAACAAGTTTTCAAGCATGAATTATATTTTTCTTTTCTAAATAATATGAAGAAAAAATCGGTCCAAACTTTAAGACATTGTATCGCCAAAGCAATGGAGGTCTTTCCCAACAGTGCTCTGTTCTAAATATAGACTATTTGCGCGGACGTAGGAAAGGACTAAAATGCACTCAAATCCCAGGCCGTCCAGCATCGGCCTGTGTCGGTCTGTTTTATGGAACAGTTTAGGCTTTGTATACTGTCTTATCACAGATAAAACCCAAACTCGGAGTGGTAAGATGTCGTTTCATTCATCATGCACATGTCGATCAAGAGATCAACGACAACAGCTCACATCAAACACCGAGAAAGAAAATCACTGCTGTCAATAGTATTCTCTGTCACGGATCAACATCCACTTGTCGATAGATTAACCAGAGAGAGATTGTAATGTATCTTGAGCTCAATTGTTGTTCTTACGCGGTAATTTAGCCAGCTCGTAGAAATAATCACTACCAATGTGAATGCATATTGGTTTCTGTGAGGATGATGTGTGTACACAGAAACCTGTGACGTCACAACTTCCGGCGCGGCCGCCCTTTTGGGGAATAGGTGCCTTTGGATAGGAAATAAATATATTCGATGACTAAAAAATCTGAAAACAATATCACACGTCGGGGATAGATGGTTCTTTTAGAATATGCAATAACCCCGATAGCAACCATTATTCCCTATGCAAGTATGATCTTGCATCTTTAATGCGCATGAAGATTATTATTACTATTATTATATACTATTTTGCTGAGGCAAATATGCCCAACGAGAGACGGCGACCATAGAAGAAACTGTCCAGGTCAAGAAATGTAGTGACCGGTGCAAAAAACAATCCTAAAACGAATGACGCGTAGTATTAATAATAAAATAAAATCACAGGAAGGTCCCATTCCCAGCAGGGGTGGGTGGCCGCTTCCTTCTCATAGCCTCATCAGCATACACGTCCCCGTGAACGAGACGCGCGTGCAGGAACCCGGATGATGCACGCGCGCTCCGTGCGCCGTGTTTGCAGGGCCAATGATATTAAAATTAAATAAAAATACAGGGATTATTTTTCAAACAAAACGTGTGTACTCAATAAACACAAGTTTTGCTGGTAGTTGCTATCTCCCTACACGAACATCTTACTTCAGTTTACTGCCAACTGGTTTTAATCCTGTCGGCTCAATATTATCTTAATTACAGTCAATACTACTAGCCCTGTCTACATTTAACAGTCAAACGCCTATTATCGATAAGCTCATGCATTGGAAATATCGGAAAAACCCTTTGCTATTTCGTTTAATAGTAAAACGACCCCATTACGTCCACTTCCATTCGACAGTCAAAGTCTGGGTCTAAATAACAGAATGGTTTGGTAACTATGTTCAGTTGCAGGCAGACACGTTTAGATAAAACACGATTAAATAGATCTGAGTGAAATGAGGTCCCATGATATGTAATCATGGATATGTTACTTCCAAATTAGATAAAGATCCCTAGGTAGCATAGGCAGTATTTAAAATACCACCAATAAAATAGTGCTCAGACTCTCTTCAAATGTCAATTCGAGTTATTCATACATTCATACGTGAAAGAAAGTGACAGTAAAATAAAATTACAAATTATAAGACGATGTAAATATTGAATAAAACTATATGTGCATCTATATTGCATTAAACATTTGTAAGATTAGTAATACCTGTGGCTAGTTGGATGATTTTTCTAAATCTACATTTTTTGGTAATTATTTTTTAAGTCATTGATATTTCACTTCTAATATGCAGCTTGATTATTACAGTTTCAGATGAAATATCAAACAATAAGCATAATAATTTTCTTCATATTGCTTAAATTGAAAACACACGCACACACGCGCGCGCACGCACGCAAACACACACACACACACACACAAAACCGCCCCGGTCTCCGTTAATCTACACCCACAGCTGCGGTGATTCAAGATCTCTGTGATGTTTCTGACTAAATCTGCTTAGTCTCCTCTCAATCTTCAATGTTCTACAGAAATATTGAAATTCTGGTCTCATATAGTTTAAAGCCCTATCTGGAATGTTCTACACATTCCAAGAACCGTCTATAGTTTTTATTAGTAGACAAATCTATCTGGATTCTGGAAGCACCTAGAACAAGCCACAATTTTCTAATCTGTTGATCGGTTCTTTGCCTAGAATAATATACAGTATATACAATGTTACATGCATACTACACAGATATATTATTTGTGTTTTTAATGAATAGTTTTGTAATGTAACCTATGCTATCCGTCCATCACAAATGTTGCAATGCAAACAAGTATCTATGCGACATGCATACATGCATACACTAGCATGTCTCTGTTGACTGTATTATCCTTGAAATTTGAACACAATGTATTATAGTAGGCTCCAATACCTTACCTCCTACGCTTATTGTCCATGTAACAGAATTAGCACTACTGACAGAGCAGAACACATCCCCTCCATTATTTTCTAATTAAGACGTATCACTCGGTCTTAGCAAATCAACAGTTACTGTATATATGTTTGTCATTCGGAATGGGGCGTTAACCACACTGAGTATCATGCACGCTCACCAAGGATGCATTCAAGACGTCAGCCGTTGTGCGATAGACCGTACTCACGACTTTCATACGGGTGGTGAGTATTCATGGCTGGGGTCTAGGTAGCAGCTCCGGTCTTGAACGCACTAGAGTCGTACCTAAAATGGTAATTACAACGCGAACAGGAAACTCTAAAGGAAATACTCAACAATTAAGTAAATGTTGTTCGCATTTAAGAATAGTATAGGCAGGCAAAGATGTGCATATATCCAGTTTTAATTGCAGTTTAAAATGTATACTGAGCCAAAATAGATTTGGACTAAATCATATTTTGAAATTGAGCTTAGATGATGCCGCACAAAACATCATTGTTTCTCATCACTTTATTTGGGCTATCACTCACAACGTGACGGTGAGTTGACGTAAAAACTGGACCTAAGTATCTGGGCGTCTAGCACTAAGACATTCAGAGTGCGACCGATTCAGAATTATTTGCGGGGCGACCCAACCCTTTAACAATTCCGAGAGACGATTATTGGGCGATGACAGCCATTGTACAGATAACATAACCGTATTTTGCCATCATCCAAATGTGAAGTCACTCGCGTTACTTAGCTGAATATACGTCCTTAGAGTATGTATCGCATGTTTGCTGCAACCAGACAGAAGCATCAATTCCGGTATGGCTTGTGAAGCTTCCAATCTTTGCTTATTGCAGATTTGTATGTGTTTTTCTGTGTGCCATGAACGATAGGCGTATTCTCACGTGAGTGTTGCGCGCATGGAATGGTCACGTGATCTTCTGTACGCCCATTTGATGCTTCACACAAAATTGTCCATACATGTGCACCGTTTAGGATAACTGAGTATTAAATGTTTGAAAATACAGGCCAGAATATCGGCTAGACATGCTTTTCCAAAAGAATCTGTCAACAGAATCCTCTATTATTTCATAAAACAAAGCTGTAACTGAATGCATGATCATGAGTAATTTCTATAGTGTATTAAATTTTAAAATAGAACTATAATTTTATATTATATGTGCCGTCAGTATTGAGTGGGTGTATTTGGCTAGTTAACCAACTGACAATGTCAATGGGTGCGTACGTCAAGACATTATTTTTCAAAAATTGTTCAGATGTAAAATCTTCAAGCATCAAGATTATTCAGATGAAACAGCATTGGTTTTGCCTCCGGTGTACGTTAGCAGCTGCTGATGACTGTCACGGGAAGCAAGGTCCTGAAGCAACATTGTTTATGCGGTCTTTTTCAGTCTGATTAGATACCAGTACCACACTTAATTACGGCAATCGTTGGTTCGAGGGATCGCTCGTTATCACGGTTTCTATGTTTCTAGACCCATGTGTCCAAAGAACTTGTTGTATCATAAAAGCAAGCGTTAGAAATTGCCCATAATCATGAATTCCGTTACAGCTTGTTGACAGTTCCAGATATTACCATTATCTCTAAATATCAAACGAGCACTAATTAATCACCCGCATTAGATAATCTCTGTGAAGCAAATTAGTTGGTCCATTTTTGGCGCAAAATCTCCGACAGCGTTAAATGACGTCAATATGTGTGTAGTGAATGAGATTGGATACATGTACTAAATAATAACAGTTATGTAATTTTGGAAACATACTATATATACTGCTGGTTAACGAAAATGAAGTCACTACATGTATTTATCAACTATGTACATATTTAGTTTCATTCAGTAGTCAATTAAGAACGGCCGTTTAGTAAACTGTACTCACAGTACAATAGAAAATAAATATCAAAATATTGTTTTGTAAGAGATAGAACCTACGTATGTATAGGTTAATTTCGTATTTCCGTGTTACTCGTGCATTGGAATCTTGTGGTATCAATCTTTCTTATAACCATGCAATCTTTCTTATAACCAACTAATGTACATTCTGTAAATATGCACTGGTTTAATGATTACATTATTATTCTAGCATATGTAACGTACAGATCAGTTATCGTGTATCGAGTCGTAGGCGCAATAAAACTGATAGTCTGAGACTGGCTTCGACCACTCTCATGGCTTTATCACTTATATCCGGAGACTCTCGTGAGCATTTTACTTAGTGCGTGATTTAATGGTCAGTAGTCGTTGATGCCGAATATTCTACAGACAATTACACACACGTCGGTGAAAATATACGTATTTATATATATTACATACTGAATTCACTGCCTGTCTAGCTTATCTGAACAATTCTACCACAATGAATAATGATTGATTTAAGACATATTTATTTCCCTTTAGAGTTGTGCACGATCTAAACGTAATACTTATGCTATCGTGCCCATGATTCAATCTAAATAACAAAAACTCGTGTCAGTAGCTGAGTTGGTTTAAGTATTCAGTGAGGGATATCTGCACAATACAGAAAGACCTATGTTAAATAACAATACAACGGAAGAAGTATGACCAGTCGCAATGCATTATTGTTCAGTATGTTACTCGCGCAACATTGTCAAACAGTATAATCTGATTGTTATGCTTGGAAGTAAGAAATCATCTGATGGTTATGCTTAGAAGTCATAACAGTATAAAATAAGTGTCATGCCCTCTATTATTCGCCTACGGTCTAATACCATTAACCTTTGGCTATGTTCTTTAGCATTTAGTTGTGCTAATTATATTAAGTGGCATTGGAATCCGGATAGATTAACCTGTTAAATCCCAGGTCTGTTCGTTGGGTTTTATCCAATAGCTGACAACCAGATCTGACATAGGAATCCGTGAACGAATATTAAACTACTGGAAGTCAGTTATTTTCAAAAATCAAAGTCGTATAAACCTGCTAGAAGCGTCTCAATTTGTTACAGATTTGATACTTTACAATTCTGCAATTTTACATTATATTTCCTTAGTAGTTTTTCTAATGGAAAATCGCAAATTGCGTAAATCTGCGTTGGCGTGGTTTGATTAGATCTGTTATTTTTACACTTTTATCTGAATAATATGCCCCCCTTGAAGATAGTGTTCGGAAGTTTACAGGCGAACACAGGTATTGCGAATTACGCCTCGAGGAATTAAGTCGCCAATTGGTCGCCAATCTTCAATTGGTGATAATGTATCAGATTTATGCACGCAACTTTGTGTTGTTGAATAATTCATTAGTATCGTTTCTGGGTGCATTATAGTTAGATGGAGCGGGTTTAAGTCCGTAAACATTATTATTTCACTTTCCTGAACGATAAACTCCAAACTCCAACTTCACATTTTGTAAGCTTTACTTCTCCATAGTAAGCATGCACAGTCATGTACAGAAAGGCGGGCTTTGCGTTGTGTGTTGTGCTCGGGGATGGTCTAACTTTTATTCTCTATAATTGTTTAGAGGGACCGTGCACTCTCTACTGCATCAGCAGTTTTAAAATGGAAAATCTTCCATGTCCAGGTGGAGAATATCCCTGAGTCAGGAGAGGAATATTCCTCACAGAGAGGCACTTCCCGGCACATACACAACGCAGAGTTTACAGTTATAAATTATTATAAATCATATTAAAACAAGAATTTCGTAAACACTATCATTATTATAATAATAATTATTTTAGACGTTGACAGGTATAGTGCATTTTAGGTGCGATGGACTCGCTTTGTTATAAACTATGCATGATGGTCTGTGTGTTGAGGATGCGCATTATCATACCGCCGTAATGTATGCCGACTATTTAGGTGCGACGGAGTATAGCTCCTTTTCGAGTTGTTAAGATCTGCCATGATGGTAACAGCTGGTAACGTGAACAAGTTGGCGTAAAATCATGAAGTACTAGTAGGACAAGAATGGCTGCATTGACATTATAAGGCGTATTCTTAACGTTACTCACGACTGTACGAGAAAGAGAGTGACTATGCATGTGTGTGCTGTATGTGTTTGTATATGATCGTGTGTATGTGTGTGTGTGTATGTTTGTGTATGTGATGTGTCAAAGAGAGATATAGACTAGCTGGCAGGAAAGGGACACGATAGAGAGAGAGAGAGAGAGAGATAGATAGATAGATAGATAGATAGAGAGAGAGAGAGAGAGAGAGAGACTAGCTGGCAGGAAAGGGACATGCCAGAGAGAGAGAGAGAGAGAGGAGGGAGGTATGACTGTGTGTGTGCATGTGTGTGTGTCTGACAGAGAAAGATAGAGAGAGAAGAAATATCTTTACATCAAAGGGACGTACGTACAAATTTGGATCATTGGGTTTCCAGACCTGGAATAATCACGTGGAACAGACTACCAAGTCATATAACGCGTACACGAGGTTCACGATTTAACTTAACGATTCAAAGTACACCCTTTAAATAAAACAATATGAAAGTAAATCTTATCATCAGAGCATACATGCAAGCGCCCCTCAACACTTTATCAACACTTCGACAATTATATATAAGCATTCATATAGTTAGAATCATTCATATAATTAGTAACATTCATATAGTTAGTATTATTCATGTAGTAGTATCATTCATATAGTAGTATCATTCATATATAGTTAGTATCATTCATATAGTTAGTATCATTCATATATAGTTAGTATCATTCATATAGTTAGTATTATTCATATAGTTAGTATCATTCATATAGTTAGTATCATTCATATAGTTAGTATCATTCATATAGTTAGTATTATTCATATAGTTAGTATCATTCATATAGTTAGTATTATTCATATAGTTAGTATCATTCATATAGTTAGTATCATTCATATA